>JAUPMG010000005.1:9608402-9618562 GCA_031762675.1 Pachysandra terminalis
CGATTTGAGAAAAAATTAGTAACACAATTCAGATCTTTGGTGAGTTTGCTAATGGACAGCAAATTACAAGTCAAATTGGGAACCAAAAGGACGGATTTTAGAGTCGGGTCATCGGTAATAGTAACTGATCCTAATCCTGCCACTTTAGACAATGATCCATCAGCAATTTGAACCATCAAATTCCCAGACCTTGGGCTCTAAGTATTGAATAGTGTAGCATTACCGGTCATATGATCTGATGTGCCAGAGTCTACTATCCAAGGGCTGTGTTTCTTCATTTGGGTGCTCAAAGCCATAGGAAAGTTACCTGTTTGGGCAATGGAAACAGTTCCTATGGTGTTCTCCACTGAGATTGGAGTGGAGGATGTTGTTTGGTGGCTGATCATCATCTGAAGAAGCTCAATCTGCTCTTTGCTAAAGATTGTAGTTTCGAAAGATGTCTTCTCCTCGCTGCTGGTCATGAAGCCTCGGCTTTCAGTTGGCGTTCTCGTCCTCCAGTTTGCTGGTTTGCCGTGTATCTTCTAGCATATTTCCTTGGTGTGTCCAGGTTTGTGACAATGATCACACCAAGGTCTTCCCTGCCTCTTTTGCCGATTGTCAGGTCGTTGATATTGGAGTCCACGTGCAGCAAGGGTAGAACTCTCGGCAGCAGGTTGGAGGTTTTGTTGTGACCCCATCATAAACTTCTTTCTACTCTCTTCGCAACGGACTTCAGAGAAAGCTTCTCGCAGATTGGAAAGAGGCTTCGTTCCCATTATTCTACCCCGAACCTCATCAAGATTCCTATTCAGCCCTAATAAGAACTTGTACACCCGTTTCTTTTCAACAATCTTTTTGTATCTAGCACCATCAGCTGGGCAGTCCCAATCATAGGTTTCAAACACATCCAATTGCTGCCAATGTCGAGTAAAAAGATTGAAGTATTGAGTCACTTGAAGATCACCTTGACGCAAATCATGGAAAATACCTTCGATTTCAAATAGTTCAGCTGTATTTTCATTGGCTGAATACGTCTCTCTTGCAGCGTCCCAGATTTCTTTGCAGTTTCATATAGAAGAAAATTCTCTCCTATATCGTTGTTCATAGAGTTTATCAGCCATGACATGACCATATTGTTTTCTGCCTTCCATCCTTTGAACTTAGGATCTTCTTTAGCAGGAGGAGATGCAACTCCAGTGAGGTAGTCATCTTTGCCTTTGCCGCATATGAACATCATGACGGATTGAGAGCATTGGAGAAAGTTTTGCCCATTCAGTCTATGACCTGTAATGGGGAAATGAGAGTTGTCTGTTGCTCCAACGCTGTTTGGAATTGCGACTCAGAGGTTTGTTTTTCGGTAGCCATTCCGGTGGCTGGGCCGTATTTTGGCATAAGAAAGGAGCTGGTATTAGGGTTGCAGAACTGGAGAATGGAGGCTAGGGTTTCGGGTTTTTTTTTACTGCTCTGATACCATAAAGAATTATAGAGAGGAAAAACTCTATTTTCTCTTCTCTTATAAATGGTAAAACTGCATGAATATATAGAAGAGATATGGTAACAGGTCTGCCACTAATCCTTCTTAATTCAGCAACAAACAATCCCTTAAATCAAGGAAAAAAACGGAAATTAACTAAATAAAGAAAGCAGCAACTAATTACTAAGAAACAGGAAACTAATCCCTAAGGTTTAAGGATTAATTTCGGAATTCAACAATACACTACAATCATATTTCCATGGTCTCAACAACACATGACAAGCATCCATGGCAACCATATCACACCAAACTTCATCAAAATACCTATTACCAACAGCAGAAGAAACCAAACATTGTTCAGTAGCAGGTACCTCATTTCCTTTTTTGAACTATGATAGCTTGTCTGTTGGTGATGATTTTCTAACTTTAGTTCTAGCCAGTGTCTTAAATTTCGGTAAAATTTCGTTATCTCCCCCCTAGAGATAATATCTCCAGGGTTATCAATATTTTGGGGAAATTGACTAGAAATTGGCCAAAATATCGCCCAATATTTCACTTTCTCCCTAATTTCAGGGAGAATTTGAGATTTTGTGCTTTATGAAAGGGGGATAAGGTTGACATTGAGGAAATTTCCCCAATTTCAACCGAAATCTCTATCTCTTCCGCTTTAAGCCCAAATTCATTTTTTTTTTTTTTTTGCTTTTCTTCAAGATTTGATTTAGAATATCAAATCTAAAGCCCCCATGATACAAATTTATAAGAGTGACAAGGGAAGTGGAGGATTGAATCATTAGTTTTGAAGATTTGTAAGGTATGTCTAACATCTCATATATTGTTGTTTTAAACTGCTTTCTTTTGCATAAATCTAGTTCTATTAAGTTGAAAATGTGTGTTGAAGCATCTATTTGATACATCAACGCTCATTTGACATAGTTTAAGGAATTTATTATGGAAGAAAGCCAAAAGAAATTGGAAACATGTGTCTTTCAATGTTGTTTTTATGAAATTTAGTTATATTTTGACTTTGTATGGATGATACTTCACAACTCACATTTTATATTGATAGGTTGGCAGTGCGCATGTTACTTAGATCCCTTGATGCTTGTTCATCACAATGCATAGTTATTTATTGTTATATTTGAGTTATTTGTGTTTGTTTACATATGTTAAGTAATCCCTAAAGGTTCATAAAAAAATTCCAATTTTTTCCTAATTTTCCCCCATTTCTCTCTATCTGGCGAAATATTCTGCCAAAATGAAAATATCTCCTAAAATTTTGGCAAAATTTGCCCCAGGTCCCGGTGGCGAAATTTCCAGCAAAAGCGACATTTAAAACACTGGTTTTGGCTTTGACACCATCTCTTCAGAGAAGACGTTCTCACAGTTTCCACTATCAACAATGAGCTTACAAACCTGTCCACCAATAGTGCAAGTTGTGTGGAATATGTTGCTCCATAGCCAATCATCTTTAGCCTCATACTTTAGCGATATAAGACTTTTGCGCAATACAAGATCTACACGAACTTCACGATTACTGACATCCTCCACCTCCACCATCTTCCTCATCATAAACATGTTCTTCCTGTCCAGCCTCTACTTCAGTGTTGTCACCTTTGATTAAGAGCTGTTATTTATTTATTTTTTTGATTAAGAGCTGTTTTCCTTCTCTATTATTTGTTCTTTCGACACTGCTGATCAATTACCTGATTTCCCACATTTGAAGCAACGTATGAACGATCCACTGCCTTGATTTCTTGCATTGGGTACAGCAGTGTTGGGATGAGTTGCAGGAGATGTATACATGCCCCTTCGTGGCCCTGTAGAGGCTACATGATTGCTTGCTTCCTCACCTTGACCTCGGTTATCCCTTGTGTAGTTCTGGCCCCAAACACCAGTGTTTTAGCCCAATTACTCCCTTTATTTTGCTGTTTCTCCACTACTACGGCATGTTGGAGTGCTTCAGAAACTGTGCAAAAAGTGTGGAACATCTTGTATGGATTGTATTAGAACACCGATATAATGCAGTACCATTGTGCTTCATTTTTAGATAGACCATTCCTTGCAGTCAGTTGATAAAACTCTTCTGTGTAATCATTAAAAGACCTATTTCCTTGCCAAAGCATAGCTGAAACATGATTTTTATGTAATTAAAGGGTACAAATTTCTCTTGCTGTCATCTTCATCTTTTCCCAATCAGTAATTTTAGATTTACCACTTCTTTGTCCCATCAAATTGAGTTGATCCTGCCAGGCAGAAGCTCAGCCCGTCAACTTTAACACCACCAATTTCAACTTCTTATTGTTAAGTAGATCTTTAAAATAAAAATCCTCTCAACAGCAGCCAACCAATCAATAAATTCCTTCACTTGCAATCCTCCATTAAATTCTCGAATTTGAATCCTGAAATCCCCATCCCATCTATGATCTCCCTGTTCATATAGCTCTCTTCAAAAAGTACAATCGTGAAACGGGTTCTCAAACATGTCTTCCTCCGTCTCACATTCGCCATCATCATGAGTTGCAGTTTCTCATTACACGATGCACTGGGTTAGTGCTTCAATCCACCTTCTTAACTCCATTATTTATCTCCTTGTTGTTGATCAGCAGCTGGGGTTCCTATGTTTACTGTCCCACGACCTCTTCCTCTTCCTAGGGGCATTCTAAGATCACAGTAACTTCAATTCAGAAAAACTTTGGCTCTGATACCAACTAACCTATCTTTAAGTGTAGAAGAAGTAGAAAACAGCAAGCAGGAAATCAGAGAAACTCGACTTCATGGCAAAACTCAGCCAAGAAATCCAATCCTCACATGTCCAATCCCAAAGCTACGGAAGACTTCTAATAATTTTCATAAAAAACAAAGCCCTGCAAAAACTGAATGCACAAAGTCTACAATCTTTTTAAATAAGATGATACGCCAAAACCTAGTAACTACTCAATCTCAACCCTTAGCTTAATCTAATCTCAACCATTCATTCAAACTTAAGTAAGTATCAACTAAACTGATAAATTTACCCCTACTACTTAAATATCTATAAGGATATTTTAAAGGAACACAAAGGACAAAAGGAAAAGACCAAAAATAACTTGAAACACTAATCATGTTACTGTTCACTGGCAGCCTTCTTGAGCTTTATTGGGCTTCACTTTGAGGTTCTTTGGGCTTCTTGAGGTCTAACTTATCCATGTATGAAGGGCTATTTAGCTACATCACCACCTTTCTCTCAATCTTGCAAGTTCATAATGTATTTTCCATCATTTTTTCACACTCAAATTACTATACAGGTCATTGTATGCATTTTTTTAGCATCACTTATTATCTTTTTAGTTTCTTTATATTTTTCTGAGTTTCTTGTTCTTATTTATTTGCCAAGTCTTAAAATAACATCTTTTCTCTTTAAAAACGTTTTGAACATTTGCAAGATTACTTCTGAAATTAATTGACTTCAAAAAAAATTTCTACCAACTTTTCTTATTTGCCCATCATTCACACAATCACACTAACCTAATTGATCAATACCAATTCATCAGAAGCTGGAGTCGAGATATTTCCGAAACTTAATAAAAGTTCATTACATCATAAAGGTATTCAATGAAATACATTTTAACACTAATTCTGCAAGGTCATCACTCTCATTGGCCTAAAGCTTTAGCCAAGAAGAGAATAGGAAAGCTTGTATAACCAAATGGTATTCCAACTGAAGCATGGAAATGCATAGAAGAGATTGGTATATCTTGGTTGAACAAATTATTTGATAAAAATTGGAGTACTATGAAAATGTTAGATGCTTAGAAGAGAAGCATCCTAGTATCCATATAAAAGAACAACAGAGATGTTGAAAGTTGCACCCATTATCACAAAATTAAACCTGTGAAGCATAACATGATGGAGCACGAAATCAAGAAAAATAACTCGGGCATCGGAAGATAAGTTTAGCTTCATGCTAGCAAAATCTACTACTGAGGCTATCTTTTTCTTATTTAGCCAATAATGCAAAGGTAAAGAGAAGAGGAGAGTACTAACTGGAATGAGAATAGTCGGTGATGAGACCAATAAATTCCTAGTGGCAATAGACTGACACCAAGGTCAGCTATGAGTCATCATAATTGAAATTGTTTTTGAATGAATGTACTATTCACATTCAAGATAGGTGCCTTGATGTATGTTAATTGCAAATGATTTCATATTAGTCCACTAAAAAGGGGAAAATACTACAATTGTGGAAGGATACCATGTGACCAAAGGTTTCAAAGAGTGGTGAATCAAGATCACGTGGAATGCAACTTTTGGGCAAATGAAAATGAGGGGAGAAGCACTCGTAAAAAATGATTGCTGTGAAATTCCAATAAGCATTCAATTTCATTATCTAACATCAATTATCCAAAACGAAAAATATGAAAAACATGTACAGAATTTGAATTGAATGGCTAAAATGCAGAGATACTTCTAAAGTGGTTCTATGTAACTGAGGCATTCCACCTAAACTGAAAGAAATCATTTACACGGTGGCTATTAGCCTATGATAAATGGAGTAGAATGTTGGGCAACCAAAAAAAAAAAACAAATTCATAGGAGAAGCACAGAAAAAGCATGTTGCAACGGATGCGTGGAAAGACCAAGTAAGATCGGATAGAGAACGAACTATACAAGAGAGAGTAGGAGTGGTTCCAATAGGTCATGACAGTACAATGAAATGGTTTTGCCATATTAAATGGTGAGATATGCAGATGCCTTTGAGAAAGCACAAAATGGTGCAAGTTGAAGAATCCAGAAAAGCTAGCTGGTTGGGATGAGTTTTCAACCCCAACCAGAATTTCAAAATATTTTAATTTATCAATTTTTTGGATATTTTTAAAATGCTCTTAATTTTTCAAGGAAAATGAAACAAATCCTACAATCATATGATCCTAATCCTGATTCCATTCAAATGCACTCCTTTTAATTTTCTGATTTGAATCAACTTTAACAATACTTGGTAGCCATCTTTCAGATAATTCAAATCACAAAAACAACATGAATATTTTATTACCTATCATCCCATCGAGAAAGGCGGCAAGCTAGAAGAGCTATGACTTCATGAACCGTTCTCGGAGCGTTGGTACCACCAGCAAAAAAAAGTTCCTGAAACAAAACAAATCACAAATAATGAACAGAGAATCAAGGGAAACAAAAAATTATACTTCATGCAAACTAATTGATTACCAACTTCATTAAGAAAAACTGATGCACAAATAACATTTAAATAGGGCATATGAATAAACCTGAACTTCTGTGATACCCAACACATTTATGTTTGACGAAGATCCTTTTATGTGTAAAGCAGTTATTAAAAAATTTTGTGCTTGCCAAGACCGGAGTACAACAGGAATGTCATCCTCATCTACAAATGGATCACCAACTGATTGTCCCAGGAGCTCGAACAACAGGCCTCCAGCAACTCGAACTGGGACCTGAATAGATAAGAAAAAGTATAATCAATAATATTAACAATACCCAAGGTTTTAAATTTCGATTTCGCCAGACATTTGGCCAAGGGGTGTCCGGCTAAATTTAAAACCATGACAATACCTAATTCCCTTAAGCATCACATGAAGAGTTGAAATAAGAATGTAATCGCACTATGACTCACTATAATAATTAGAAGCACACTTTGATAAGAAAGATATATTAAAGCAGTATAGACCCTACAGTTAAGAGGATGAATACTAACATTTAAAAGATGAGTGTTTAAAAATGCAATACCATTGTGAGGAAAGAAATTCGAAAGCAATTGAACATTAAAAAAGAAAAGAAACCAATCAAATCCTGCAATTATATAAAGAGAAGAAAGTATTTCAACATACAATTGGATATCAGCAGAAGGCAGGAAGTAAAAAATTACCTCCCAAATTGAATTTCTTTACAAGTAAATTTTATCAAATGTTGATAATCCAGCAAGAAAATACGCAATTTTTTTTTCTTTTGAAAAATGAGAATATTGCATGATTTGTCAGTGATTAGTTATCACTTCATTCATTATTTTGTTAAGCTACTTGCCACCTTCCTAATCCACAACATAGGCTCCAGATAAAGCCACAATCACTTGGCTGTCTCATGCAATTCAATACCATTTGTGACACATCATAATTTCATGATTCAGACATTCAGTATTGAGAAACTGATATGGCTCGATTTCCTCATCAATGGAAAGGGAATTACTTTGATAACCTGGCCATAATTACATTGTCTTTACTACACAGTCTATTCTAGGATCGTGTTGTGGAACACCCAAGATGCTAAAACTATCACAGAGTAATCTAAGATTGTTTGGTTGCCATAACATAGACACTAATCTCCAGTTATTCTGCACCTAAAAGTGTGCTTAATGGTTCTGTCTTGAGTTCATGTACCTGAAATTCATAGGGATCAAATAAAGCTTTAACCAATATTTGAGAATCAACATACCCATAATGGAATTGACCTTTTCAAGGCCCCATTCATTTGCTCTATTGCATTGGTAGGGGTGCAAAGTGTCAGAATCTGAAATAGGATGATGTTTAAGTAATGGAGTAGAAAATAATTAAAATTCATAGGATATTTTGGATTAATCAACATGAAAATCTAATAAATTCCACCAAATTAGTATTATTGGTTTAATGAGCTTAATTATATTATCTTATATACTTAGAAATTTTATAGGAAAACATAAAGTTCATACCTATGTTAGATTGTTACTCTATAATGTGAAAATAAAGAAAAGAAAATCTGCAAGTGTCGTACTAGAATTTGTACTGCATCAAAGTCTGACACGTCACATACAAGTATATCACCTATTTAGAAGTGTCCATGAAACATAGATTTGAGGATAAGGAGTTGGGGCTGCATCAAGAAGAACAAGCTAATGAGCTTCAGCAAATCAACCTTTCTAGTTTCCTTCACATATTGGTTGAGAGAGGAAACAATCAAACATACATCCTACTAACTCATCGATTATTTATAAAGGAATTATACTGGCAAATACGGCTGTAAAAATGCTGAGGCAAGCCGAGCTTTGCCTAGCTCGGCTAGGGCGCATAAACGCTGAGCAGGGATCAAACTCGACTCAGGCTCGTTAAAAAATTTTGGGCTCCACCTCAGCTCAGGCTCATTAAAATATTTTGAGCTCAAGCTCGGCTAACAAAAGCTCAACTTGCAAATAGCTCGGCACAGCAAAAAGTTTAGATTAGTACAAATGCATTAATATTATAGTTGATGATTATTATTGTATATAATATAATATATTAACATATGTGTTTAATATTAATATATAATAAAAGATATAGAAATAAAGATGTATAATCTCCTATACAAATCAAGCCGATCTTTAACCGGGCCTAACCTACCCAATCTCGGTTCGCAAGCCTAATTATAGAGCAAAAGCTTGGCTCATACGAGTCGAGTCCGAACCCGAGACGAGCTGACTCGACTCGTTGACAGCCCTATTGGCAAATGGTTAAGTTAGAATAACACTTTACCTTGCTTCGGTTAACATTAAAATCCATTCAAAAATGAAAATAGCTTTTAGACACCCAGCCCACCCAAGATACCACATACCCACCCAAACACCCATTTTGAGCCAAATTATTCTCCCTTAAAAAATAATAACAAAAACTCGCAGAGAAACTCTAAATAAGGCTTTCTAGATTATAGTATTGTAGGGATATCATCGGTCCTCTCAGCTGCATACAGTGGTGCACTTTGAAAACAATGTGCATTGGTACCAATGTCTTGTGGAATTGAATCTTCACCTACTGTAAATTAAATAGGATTTAGGAGCCTGGTGAACTTCCAATCCTGCACCATTTTCCTTTTAGCATTAACCGGCTAAACTCATCACAAAAACATTACGTTTGGTATCATGCGAGTTCTTTAGGGTAGCACAATTTCGGCGATGCGCCAATCTTGGTATTCATGAGTGCTTTAGAGGACAAGCCTCAATCCTCATAAGAAGAGCCGCACTTCCACACTCATATAGGTGAATTCCGCCAAGTGTCTATGGCAACACACTGCCTATAAAGAACATATATTCACTAAGGGTTAATATACTTAGGCTTAACTCATTGCAATACTACTATTTTCCTTTTGCATCATAGAGAGGCGCAAAGAGTTAAACTCTTTATAGTGCTAGCAAACTCCGTAGCAAATTGTTCTTACCACACTGAACCAATTTCATGGGATCTTCAAGCACATAGATTGGGTTGCCAATTGATATTTAATCATCTATATGCTTTAGCCTCATCTCCCTCAATCTCTCACACATTAATTTCTTGATTAGTGACTTAAGAAGTTGCAGACTCCTAAAATGTGCCATGACAATTATCTCACACAAACTGACAGATTATATTGTTTAGCATACATCTGGTGCATTCATCATATTACCTTTTCAAGGTATTTCTCTAAGATAATATCTTAAGGGATCATGAGCACCGATGCCTAAAACCAATTGTAGTGTACAGGCAACCATCCCATATTTGCTACTATGAATAAATCATTCAAAAAACATAAAAATTATATACTATAAAAATGCAATTTACCAATTTTGTTAATCATGCAAATGCCATATATCAAATTACCATGTTCTAAGATTGTAGAAGCAGTCTATCTATCATAAAAAGAGAGAATAATGACCTCATACAGGAGATGCTTCATTCGGTCACTTATCAGCCGACTTTCGTCTCTCAAAGCAATA
>JAUPMG010000005.1:9623411-9635216 GCA_031762675.1 Pachysandra terminalis
TAGTTCTTTTAGGGTTTTAGAAATGTCAGTCAAGGTTTAAAGCCTTGGGATCGAGGATCGGATTGGTCCCGATCCCTATCCGAATCCGGTACAAAAATGGATCGCCTAATTTACCGGCCGGTCTGTATCGATATCAATTGGACCGATTCTATCCAAAGCCTTATGATACAACTATTACATCATGGTTTGGGATCGGACCGGTATGGGCCATTCTCGGTATGGACTGGCGGTACAGACCGACTCTGTCCGATCCTCGATCCTTGATACTCGTGGTTGACGGAGATGCTTTCAGTCATGTGAGGGGAAAGAGAAAATCTAAGGGATAAAATGAAAATGTAAATCTTTTGATTTAAACAGACTTGAAGCATTTATTCGTTCAAGAGACTTGAGGGTAAAATCGTAAATCAAAATTCTTTATTTGAAGAAACCTTAAATACTGTGCGGGTTTTTTGGGCGAATCCAAATCCATAAGGATCCAACGGCTCTTGTCTTCGCCACATCAGAGTTGCGTTACAATGGTAGCGGAACGGGGTTCGCCCGATCACGACACATTGAAATACCTCTCACTGGCATCAACTACTAAATGCGTTACACATATAGAAACTTCCACCCTTACACTTCTTCTTCTTCTTCTCTCCAACAGACACCCTTACACAGTAATAGCTGTACACTTGCGGTTACAGACTCGGTTCTCCTTACACCTCCTCTTTTTCTTCTTCCTTCTCTCTCACACGCACACTAACTCCCTTACTCAGTAATGGCTGTATAATACACAGTCGTTACTGGTGCCAGGACATTTATTAACCGTTTTGGTCATTCTTGGATTGCTCACTAATTTTTTAATTTATTCATCTACACATTTTATATAAAATTAACTTCTACCTACCTTTTACAGCAACCAACTACAGAGCGACAGCTCTATGCATCCTATCACAGATTACAATTTGACATGAGACCTTATGGGAAGAATTGTGGCTGGATTAACAGCCCCAAGAAACAATTTCTCTGTGCAAGTGTGAAACTATTACTCTGTGCATGTGTGCATCTTTTTCCCTATTTAATATGAATCTTATCACATATTACAATTAGCAGATAACACTTGCATTCAAATGAATAACCATATATATGAATAACACATGCACTTGCATTCAATGCAACCACAGAGAGACAACTCTATGCAGTAAACTACATGATTTTGACAACCAAACTGGAGGGATCAATCAGGGACTTGGTAAGGGCAACAACAGATGGGCAGTGCTTATCAAATCCCAAAGATAATTCTAGGAGTGAAATGAATAACCATATATATATATATAAATATACACACACAAATACAATACAAGCTGATCTTAAACTACATCAGAACTAATATAAGGGATAACTCGCATCACTAATTTAACCGAGTGAAACAAGATGAATAGGAACTGTAGCTTTACGATAGACAGACTCAGAAGAAGAAGCAAGTTGTGTTGATTTCAGTCATCAAGGGATCTTACATTTCTTTCAAGAAATGATGTTTATAGAAGGCATATGGAATACTTCCCGAAAATTGATTGTGATCCAGATATCTGAAATGTTATCAAAGGACCCTTAGCACAATAGTTGAAGAAATGCCACCCACTCATAAGTAAATATAAAGGAAAAAAAAAAGATGCACACATGCACAGAGTAGTAGTTTCACACTTGCACAGAGAAATAGTTTCTTGGGGTTGTTAATCCAGCCACAATCCTTCCCATAAGGTCCCATGTCAAATTTTAATATGTGATAGGATTCATAATTATTTCTTCATGTGATTGTTCTCTCATCTTGTGAATCGTGCTCTTCATTTATGCTGCATAGAGAGATACTGCCAACAATTTGAAGTAAGTCACGGGAACTTTGGACTGGGAAAATTTGATTGGGGATGGTCTTTTTTTTTTACCCATCTCATATCTTTTGATACACAAAACATACAATTTATTTTTTCCCTTTTTCCTCACTATATCATGCACATTTTTGTACCTGATATTTTTCTGGATATTTAAATTATTTAAGCCTCTAAAAGTAGATTTTTCTGTATTTCCTCTTCTTTTTATTTATATCCAAGAATCATATTTGATAAGCCAGTTTTGTTCTAAGTACATTTACAAAGTGAACATTTATTTTCATTTTATTACAGAGCCATTCAACATGGATCAGACCTATTAAAGATCATAAAATCAGGAATAGTACTTTGTATACCAATCTATATGAATATCAACTGATTTAGTGCAATCAATAGTACCCAATAGGAATAATTCAGAGGTCCTTCTATTCAAGTGCTTCAGTTGTTGTAAATTACAGTAGCAAAAGCTTTCTTTAAATTCAGAACTCTAGAAAAGAACAAAGAGTTAGTAAGGCTGTTTACGACTTATCAGAAATAATCTGATTAACTCACAATTTGAAGCTACCTTTCACAACATTTTGAAGCTCTTTATTTGTGCTACCTAGAGATATATTGCCAACAATTTCAAAAGATGTAAGAAAGACAAGATTAAGGAGCAATGCAGAAGATGGTCTTCTTTGAAATCGACTTCAACCAAGAAATTTTTCTCTTATCTTCACAGTGTAGAGACTTAACAATGAATTTGAACTCAGTATATTTTCACAGTCTTGGTTTGTAGGTTTTTAATGATAGCAATCTTTCATGTTCTCCAACTCCAGTGTGATTGTTTCATGTAGGTTTTTAATGGTCCATTTTCATTTTTATTGAGCTTCTTCAAAAATATCTATACTATTATGTTTCGGGCTGAAACAGCCTGCATCAACATGGTTGTTCATTTGGGATGCCTTTTCATTTTCAATATGTTTTAGCTTTTTAATAATGCCAAGTCCACATAGAATTTATTTTCCTTTATTAGAACATGAGCTGAGTTTAGCAGGTTTCTTATTAACTTCAGAGTCTGGTTGATTAATAACGATTGATCATCATTGTTGCTATGAAAAGAAATCACATTTTTATTGTTTTTTGTTGGTGGAACCAATTATTTAAGCTACAATAACTCTTGTCAGGGTTTACTGATTCTTGACCTTATGTTACAAGTCAGATTCCATCTGCTTGCACCTCTAGCTTTTTTTTTATTTTTTATTTTTGGTGTTAGCTTGTACCTTTAGCTTAACATAACAAAAAAAGTTCAATTTGATTTATTCTTGCAAATCATTTGAGTTTGATTGTAGCTCAGTGCTTTTATGACTATCATGAACAAGCACTTCAATAGGATTCAAGGTTCTAACATTCTTAGAGACTAGAAGACAGTATAATTTGTGGAATAATTTATTTTTTATTTTGGTTCTCACCATACAAGGGATTATTTTGAAAGCATTTCTAAGATCATGCTTGGCTGTCTTTTGTTAAATGATAAAGGAAGAAGAAGATGAAAAAAGAAAAACCGGGTAAAAATAAAACATGAATTTCAAAAGCATAAACCTCCTTCACAACCCTCAACATATTTAGATAAAGAAATACTAAATTTGTATATGGAGTGCAGAAACATTTCATGCAGGTATATGTGTCATGGAATGCAGGAGTTTAAGATGTTTCGAGTGCTTGATTAAGCTAAGATTAGATTAGATAGGTAGTTTTCTTTAACATTGCAAATTGGCTAGGTACTCAATTACACTTCAAGACAGAAACAAAAGAAAGACACTTAAACGTTCTTCATGCTACAATTTTCTTATTGAAGAAAAGCTCTGCTGGCATCTGGATGAGAAGGGAAGTTATAAGCTGAGTAAGGTTCATTTATCGAAGAAAAGTTTGATCAGAATCACGGATTAAGGTAGCCGCGTCCAATATGGGCGTCAAGAATGTATGTTCACTCCTCACTCATGTCCCTGTGTATTTTTTTTCTTCTTAGTGTGCTTTTGATGTTATGTTGTATTGCTTTTATCATAGGTTGAGGCGAATATGTTGGTGGTGTGCATCTTAGATCGTTTTGGTTTTGGGACTGCTTCAAGCAATCAATCACTCAGTAGTTTGTTAATTCAGCTGGAGACTCAGGAGTTCCTCCTTTGCTGCATTATAGTAATTATATGGGATTCATGTAGCTCTGCTTCTTCTGATGATCCTCATCTGGAGATATGATGATTGGAGCTGTACAAAATTACTTAAATCACGTTCTTGGCGATTTCGATTGTTCTGCAGCAGTATAGAAGAAATCAACAATATTATGCAGTGTTTGCCTGGGTTGAATAGGTTAATAGATATTAATTTCAAGTTTTGAAAAAGTTACTAAATGTCTTCCTTTATGCAGGTGTTTTAAGTTTTTCTATCTTTGGATAGTTATCATTTTCATCAAAAAGTAGGACGAGCAATGGAAGAAGCCTTTTTCCATCGTTCCGAGTCTCTTCAACATTGTGAGGTACAAGACAAGGAAACAGTGACTGTTGGCTCTTCCTCTAAGCAGTCCAATGAAGAGAGCATGCTCAGAGAACAAATAGGGGATAATATTGAAACAACATCCATAGAAAGGCTAGAAAAAGGACATATCTCATTGCCGCATTAGAGCTCCTTGTTGCAATGAAATTTTCTACTTTCGTCATTGTCATAATGAATCAAAGGTAATTCAAGGTTGTTCCATGTTTTCAAAGAATGCTTAAGACATGCGGTTCCCTTAGTTTTGTTGTGGAGCTTAGCCATTACATGTTTACTGATTTATCCTTTTATGTTCAGAACAATATTAATGTTGAAAAGTTGCATAGACACGACCTTCCACGCCATGAAGTCTGACAGGTAAGATCCCTTCACATCAGTCTTTTTATGTGACAGCTAAGAATTCTTCATACTAACCTTTGCATTGCAAAAGCACATGAAGACTTAGAAATTATTATCCAGAATTTAAATTTTGTGGATTGAATTTTAACAATACAGAATATTAATAACAGTTGAACTATAGGTGGCTTGGTCAAATTGTTTCTTCATCAATATCAATAATGCTTTCAATGCCTTTGGCTTGTAATAAGGTTTTATTCACTTATTATTATTATTATTATTTTTACTTCAAGTTATGAGCATATAGAATCTAAACAAGAAATGACTATTACCACCTTATGTTGTCTATTGGTTTGTTCTGTGAGTAGAATGATACATTCATAGATTTTATGATGGTGCTTCCTTCATTGTTTGAACTTGAGTCTTTCAACATTTTCCCATCTCAAACCATTCATGTAGAGTCATCTTCAATGGTATAGTATTCTACTGTGTCAATAGATGGATTTTGTCTCTATTTAATTTGCAGGTAAGTGCAAATCTATTGTATCCAGCAAGTAATGGTTCAAGTTAAATTGATGCTTTTGAGCTTATATATTAAGATTAAAACTGGTTTGTTTTTGAAAGATATTTGAAGAATTTAGTCTTAAACTTTTAAAATAAGTATCTAAGAATTGGGGATACACTTTTTGTGATAGACACTTCTTTGGAACTCTTATGGCTAATTAAAACCTCATTATGGGTTTGCCTTATCTGGGAACTCAGAATGGACTAGGAGGATTTATTAGTTGAGATAGCACCATTGCCATGGTGGAGGATACATGTTATTGGTGAAGCCTCAGAAGAGACATTGGGAATGTTACTAAATGTAGAACATTGTAGATTTTGTCAATTAAGGGTCAGAAACCAGTACCCAATGCATCATGGGAGCACTTAACTATGGGTTTTGTCCTAGGAATGTCCAAGAATAAAGGTGGGGTTTTTTTTTGTCTTTATTATAGTAGATAGATTCTGCAAAATTTCATTTTTTATTCTTTGTAGTAAAATGTCCAATGCTTCACATATCCCTACCCTATTGAATCAAAAGAAGAAGTGGGAGAGATAAACATAGAGGAATAGGAAATTGTCCATCAGTTTGCCTATTAAACTAATCGTACTTAATTGGGTTGTCGAAGCGCAAACAAACCCCATAATGTCTGAAATATTCTAGCCCAGGCCTAAATTATGATCCATTGGACAAGCCTCAAAACTAAACAATGGGAGTTTGGATAAAAGAAACCAAAGAAATATTTTTAGCCGTAATTAATCTCATAAGGCTAATTAATTTCCATTAGCAATAAGAGCTTAAGATTCCCTCCAAATGTCCAGTCAAATACATGGGACTTATATATATAGGTAGCATAGAAGCATACTATAACAGAGGAAATTACATACTATAACAGGTGAACTTAGAACTAAAATCAAATAACATCCTAATCTTCTTGGTGGAACATGTGTTTTTTTCATCTTCCATTATGATATCAAATATTCTACCATTTATATCTTTCTAAGTTTGCAAGTTTTTCCCGTACGCCTTGCCGCTTCTTCATCTTACAGTAAGTATTGTCTGTTACTTGGTATGTAAACAATTATTTTGGTACTGCATCTTCTCACCAAATTGATTAGCAAACTATTTTCTAACCCCTTTATGTGCTGTGGTTACATTAGTATCTGTTGCCCTGCTTCTGTATCAATTAGATATGGCTTTGGGTGGTATAATTTGGTTGGTTACAACACTAGCAATGCGTCGGTTCAATAATGGTTTTCTGGTCTCTCTCTCTCTCTCTCTCTCACTCTCTCTTATTAGTAAAATAAGAGATTATATTAGAAGAAAAGAGGGCCATGCCCTATGTAAGCGATATGTATACAGTGAGGCTAGCAACTATAAAGCATTAGAAAAAGTGATTGCTTCGCTTTAGCTGACACTTTTTTTTTTCCAAATGAAAAAGTTTATAGGTTTACCTTGCTCCAAAAGCCGGTCAAGTAGCTTAATGTAATACTTCTTGTAGCTGTTGGACTAAAATTTCAGTAAATGAAGTTTAAGATTTGATTGAGATGGTTGAGCATGTTAAATGGAGACCTATGGTTGTATATATGAGAAGGTGTGAAACAGTGGAATCTGAAGGATCAAAAAGCACTAGAGGAAGACCAAAATCAATTTGGAAATAGTTGGTTAAAGATCATATATTTACACATGCTAACTGAAGATATCTTTTTCGTCAGGGACAAATAACGGAGCAGGGTTTGTTGTATCGATCGACCTCAATTAGTTGGAAATTGGAGTAAGGTGCTATTGATGCGCTGCTTCCTATGACTTTTAAATGGTTTAGCATGACTGTCATAGAAAATTTCACTTTGTTTGGATTGTGATTTGTTTGTTTGATATAAGATATCATAGAGATTAATTTGAGTTAAATTTTGGAGAGGGTTTTGTGTGTTAGTTGCAGATGAACTATAGCTAAAATAATCTAATTGTGTTTTTTGCCAATTGATGCACGATATTGTAGCTACTATACACTTTTGTTTTGTTCCTGTTGTGTCAAGAACTGCTAGAATAACAAATGGGGGTCTATCTTATCTGATTAAAAATCCGTATGGCTAATACAGCCTATGCCTTTTTTCCGATTTCCAGGTGATGCCAAGGTGCATTCATCCTATACCATACAGCACAATGATGGTTCAATATTTGCATACTCGGTATCTCATTCTTTATGTTATTTCAATTCATATATTCTGGATGCACACACAGTTTGTGTGTGTATACATATATATATATATCAGCTGAACAAGAGCACTCAGCTAGCCCAAGAAAAAGCAATCAATGCCCACCAAGACAAGGAGAGAACAGTGATACAGATGCCATAGAAACAGCCAATTCAAAAAGTGGAGGAGTCAGATGACATGGAAACACTCAAAACAGATGTCCAAAGACATTGGACACACAATTTTCCAGCATTGCAGATGACAGATCCTCTTCATGGTGGGTAAATAATTTGATGGTGTGCATGAAGAATGATTTTGGTCCTGAAGATGACAGATACTTCTTATCATGCCTTGGTAACTCCACATTTGTATCTTAACAAGCTTGTTTCTTGCGAACATGTTCTATAAATGATGTAATAAAATAAGGGTTTTGTCCAATGGATATATATTTGTGGATGTTTTATTTCTTTCTGTACTGGTTTAGGCACTCCATGCTCCTCCGTTCAACATTCCAAGACCTAATCCTGCTGTTATTGTTGTGGAGTTGAACACATTTGGACATGGTAATACCTCATACTTTAAGGTTTTTGTCACAGGCGGCTTGTCTTAGGGGCAAATTGAAATGACTTATATTATCATTGGAAATGTTTGACTCACAGGCTGACAATTGACAGCTTCTCGATTCAATGCCGATGGAATACGCGGTGAGTTCACAGTATGGACTACCAATGAGATTGTCTATTCTGAGGGAGGCTTATATTGGTTCACACTCCAACATTGCTTTATAGAATGTCAACCAACAGTAGTTGATGTTTAACCTCTACTTACTGAAGACTTGGTAACAACATCCTCCAAATTCCATTATCCAGAGTCCAAGGTCCAGTACCATTTATTGACATCATTGCAAATGAGAAACAATGCAACCTACTCCATGTAGGTTATGCCAAGGATAACGACATAATTATCGGCTAAAGCAGGGATTGCCCTTACAGGGCGAACAACAAAATTTCTTGAGAGGAAATAGTGTGGATATGTGGTCATCCTACTATATTGATGGAAAAAAAAAAAAACCAAATTATCTATAATACGAACACTATTTCATAAACCAACAATTACATAGCCGATAAATATGTTACATTTATATGGATATGGTAGTCTCCATGACTATTGTGGCTAATAAGTATTTTTACATAGATACCAGGTAGAAAACAAATGGATCCAATTGACCAGTTAAACATTCTTCATTTTGAAGTTATCGAATTTACCAGACTTATACATGCAAGGATAGCTAATTGCTTGCATTATCATTATGTTTATCCTTATTAAGTGTTTAGTCCTTTGTTACAAAATGTTAAACTGTGTCCTTTGCAATGAGCACATGGAATCCCCCAAACACCTCTTCACTACTTGTCATTTTACCTAAGCTATCTGGTTTGCTGTTGCAAGAGGGAGAATTGAGACTTTATGCCCCTCGGACACGGTCATGGAGTGGTTCCAACAAATAGTACTCAATCAAGATCATAATAGCCCAGACCATCTGTTGACCCTGGCTTCTTCTTTATCCAAATTTCTCTGTGCTATTTGGATCACCAGAAATCGAGCACTATTTCAAGGAACCGAGCCCAATACTAACACTACCATTGCTCTCTTCCTTTCTCTACAGGCTGACACTCGTACTATTCTTGGACAAAAAAGGATGCCTCCCGGGATTGATTCCCAAGTCAGCTAGGTGAACATTTAGTGGCTACCACCCTCGATCAACAAAGTCAAACTCAACACTGATGGTGCTGCCAAAGGAAATTCTGGAGAAGCCTCGATTGGTGCCATCTGCCGCAATGATCTTGGTAGATTCCTCTGTGTTATATTGCCTTACAAATTGGAATTGTGGACTCACTTTCTGCAGAAACCTTTGCCATCAAAGGTCTCACCTTGGCTCTTCACAATGGCCATCGCCACATTGAGATTGAATGTGATTGTGCTTGCCTCGTCCGATGCCCGTGGAAGAACTTGGAAGAAGTTCCTTGGTTGATTCGCCTTAGTAGTAGCGATGTACTTCTTTTAATTCAACACTTTGCCTCTGTTAGTCTTAATAACATCTTTCACAGGCTAATAGGGCAACTGATACCCTGGCCACCTTTGCTGTTCTCGTTGGGGGTGGGGGGGGCGGCGGGTGACTTCGTGAGGAGAACCTTCCCCATACATAAGAGTTCACTGATCTCATTTATAATATATTTATTTGAGTTCGCGTGTTAAGATTTTATTGTCTGCTGTTCCTTCCCGTTGGAAGTGTCTTAAATGATTTGAATCCACGTTGATGGCATAAACACATCTAACCTTGATGTGATTGGCAAGGAGACATTGTGGATAGAATTCTACGTGACCATTGCAAGTATGCAACATGCTTGGACTGCATATTTGTTCTGATATGAACATCAAAAAGATTTACAGTAACCATTCAAATGCAAAGGCCTCTGTTGTTGTAGTTTAATTTTCCATTTGTATATTATACCCATTCATGAAAATAAATAGAATGACAGCACCTGCTCATCCTCAGGAACACCATCAGTTTCATACAACAAAATGTGTCCTAAATTGAAGTTCTGTTTTCGTTGGCTGATTTAATCCTGCTGATAAAGTCATCAGTTGCCATGGTTCCAAGCTCCCCACCGAACCTGGATCTAACTGTGACAGTCTGAGTTTCAACTTCTTTCTGCCCTACAACTGCCATTAATGGGACCTTTTGCTTCTCTGCATTTCGAATGAGCTTTGGTAGGCGCTCACCATGGCAGAGCTCAGCTCGAATACCATCAACTTTCAGTTTGTTCATCACCTCATTGCCGTAATCAAGCTGCACAAACATACACACGTGCACTTTTTGAGGAAGGACAAAATGACATCCTTGTGGAAGTGATGATTTTTAACAACCATTTTTTTTATTTTTTGGATCGGAAAATAAATATTGTATTACTATAAACCAAAAAAGGGGGACAAGCCCTATATATGAAGAATACACACTAGGCCAGGTCCGCCAGGAAAGCAAAAAATATAGCTGGCCAAACTCAACAACTACTTACAAGTCCCCTAACATCCCCCAATCATCTACAAGGGCAGAAGAGTGTTTCATCTTCATAAAGAGATTTGATGAAAGTTTAATTCTGGCTCCAGACTCGCCATCTTGACTTGGGACCAGGAATGTAAATCATAGAGAACAGCACTCGAGACATTTGACAAAATTCTAAAAACCAAGTCCATGAAACAAAGGGAAGCTGTATGTACCTGTGTGTCAGTGACAGGTAAAACACGAGTTTGAATTGGAGAAAGCCATAAAGGAAAATCGCCCGCATAATGCTCTATGAGGACCCCAAAAAACCGCTCCAATGATCCAAGAACAGCTCTGTGGATCATGATAGGACGTTTCTTCTCCGAGTTTGAGTCAACATATGTAATGTCGAAGCGTTGAGGTAAATTAAAATCAACCTGTATACATCACTGAGGGCATTAGTAGCAGTTCACTAAATCATACTTTCACTTTTCATGAAAACAAAGGGGGGGGTTAGGTATAGAAAGCAAACGTCTGCCATACAATTAATGGTTTACGCCTGTAGTTTGATTGATTGGATAACATATTAATGATTTTTTTTTCCATTTTTTTTTATCCTACTTTCTTTATTGCCTGGTTTAGCAGTTGTCTAAAGAACAGATTTATGATGTAATTCAGGATTCGATTATCATTCATCATGCTTGGTAAAGATTGTCTATTCTATATATTTTTGGATGGAGGTTTGAAAGAAAAGAGTAGAAAAATGTAAAGATGCATGGGCTGTTCCAAGCTCACTCCCAAGCTCACTCAGGCCTCAAATATGGACTTACAGTTCAACATAGTACTCCATATATGAATGAAATCTTAAATCTTAATCATTTCCCTTTCTTTCTTTCTTTTTTCCTTCTCTTTCTTTCCTGATATAGCATTTGTTTAAAGAACAGGTTAATCATGTAACTTAAGATTTGATTATCAACACCATGCTTTGCAGGGATTGACCTATGTCTATACATTTTGGATGAAATTTGAAAGAAAAGTTGTAAAAAATGGAGAGAAATATTAACTACTTCAAGCCAACTCAGGCTTCAATTGGGAACCTCACTTCAACATAGTATATTACATACAAGTTCAGAGCTTGCCTGTACAGTTGAGCATTGCCACTTCCTTCCAAGAGCATCCTCAATCTTGAGATCAATCTTTGGACCATAAAAGGCACCACCACCTTCATCAATTTGGTAGTCCCAACCCTTATCGTCCAAAGCATCTCTAAGGGCAGTTGTTGCTTTTTCCCATATATCA
>JAUPMG010000005.1:9655293-9682238 GCA_031762675.1 Pachysandra terminalis
ATCATATCAAAAACATGTTAATTTAGCATATTTTGACCTTATCTTTGCATAAAAATAGGAATTGGTTTATGTATCCACCGTTTTCCTTGCGTATCCACCGTATCCGTGATTTTTACAGGCGTATCCAGCGTATCCGTGTTGATACTCGATACGTATCCATTTTCGAGCCGACCGATACGCTACCTCGATACGATATTTTGAACCATGATCAGATTCTGGACAAATCCATGGTGTGGGGAGTCACCTCTGAACATGCAGTTCCTTAATCTGTTTCGATTCTCGCAGAGGCAAGACTCTGGATCAGTGAGATGGTGTTCAGAGATCAGAATATTATAGAATGGAACCTAAATTTCAGGAGATCTATGTTTGATAGAGAGCTGGATTTAGCAGCAAATTTTATGGCAAAGCTCCAGGAGGTAAAGCTAGGGACAGGAACTGATCTTAGAAAGTGGAAATGGGATGCAAAAGGTATATTCTCGGTAAGATCCTACTATCATGCTTTATGCCAGTCGGTGGGTTCGTTTAAGATGGCTAAAATGGTATGGGGATCCGTAGCTCCTTCTAAGGTGCAATTTTTCATATGGACAACAGTGTTGAACAAGGTCCTGACTATAGACAACCTAATGATTAGAGGATGGGCCATCCCAAACAGGTGCAGCATGCGCTTCTCAGACTCGGAATCCATAGCACATCTACTCCTCCATTGTCCAATAGCAGCTCATCTTTGGTGTATGGTGATTGATTGGTTTGAAGTTTGAATTGATATGGGTAAAATATGGAAATTTAGCACACCACATGAGCAGTTGGCATTGGAAGAAGGGTAAGTCAAGGAAAGGTGCAATCTGGAACCAATGCCCTTCAGCCTTTTGTTGGGTGATCTGGAAGGAGAGAAATCGGAGGAACTTTGAAGGGAAGGAGAGAAATGCAGAAATGCTGGTGGACCAGGTGATATCTACCCTATTCTTTTGGTTAAGTAGATGTATGGCTTTCAGTTCGACATCCTTTGTGGATTTTAGCCTGGGTTGGTGTGATCTGTGAGGAAGGTAATATGGTCGGAAAGTTTGGCTATCTAGTTGTGATTTTGATTTTTCGGGGTTATGTATACACAGTGTACCTAGGGATGAACTGGGTAATACTTGTATAGTTATAATATCTACATTACTTTACTTTTTCATTAATAGAAATACACTTTACCGATCAGAAAAAAATTTAGCGTACTTTCCAAACTCTTGGATTCCACCTAATACTCGAACTCCATGCCTCTACTCTTTCTTTCTTTCTCTTCCCTAATTACTTTTTATTTCTACTATCAATAAATTTTTTAATAGTCAAAAACTACAACTTGTCTTCAATAAATGAATTAGAAGTTAGTAAAAGAATTAGAGAATAGAGAATTCTTTAAAATTGGGTCCACCCTTTAGGAAAGTAAAAAATTAATTCTTAATTGTAATATTTTTTATTTTTTTTTTGGATTTGTTTAATAAAAATATAGAGGGAAAAAAAAAGAGCTTTACATCTCATTGGTTCTAGCATAATATAAAAACAAATACAATATATTTTAACAAAATTATGATAGCAACCTTTGGATTCTCATATCCAATAGGAAAGTGGGTATCTTGACTCAATAAAACCTATTCGTTCCATCTCTCTTTCTCTCTCTCTCTCTCTCTCTCTCTCTATCTCACACACACACACACACACACACACGCGGGCGCGCGCGCGCACACACACACACACTCACTCACACATCCACACCCCAATTTTAAAAGATTTTTAAACATCTATTGAGAATTTTTCCCTAAAATCTCAAACTTTGAAATAAGTATTGCGATTTACTAATATATGATGTGTATTCATGATACTAAGGTCTCTTTTCTCTTCCTCTCCTCATCCTTACACATGTCTCTCTTATAATTTTTCATTGAAAAAATAAAGACAAAATCATGAGTTATCCTTGGGCAAAATGAGAATGCTCATGTTGTCAACCCTTAATCCACCTCATGTTGTTTTGATGAGGATTTGGGCTTTAGTCACATGTTTGGTTTGTGACTTTCTTTGTGGGCCCACATTTAATTAATGGGCTGGACTTGTGTCTTTGCTTTTCTCAGCCTACATTTTGTAATGGACAAGTTGGATTACCACTTTTATTTCCCAGGCCCATATCTTATAATTGGACCTGTTGATTATATGACTTTCCTTTTTTGCTTGCTACATGTTGATTCTCCATAATGGGCTTTAGTCATATGTTCGGTTTGTGAGTTTCTTTGTGGGCCCACATTTAATCATACCAGGTGCAAGGTTTTCATGTCAGTGGCTATGGTTTAATCTGAAAAGTCTTAAATTTTTAAGAAGAGGACTAATTTAAAACCATACACTGGACTTTCCAAAATTGAATATAGATATTAAAAGGTTTACAATTTTAGATTTCTTAGTTAGATAGTAACTTTACATGTAGATCTAAATTCAAATCCACAAAAAATGGTATTGGCCCATGAAACTTAATCAAATTTCAAATGTGCTTATAATTTTATTTTAAAACTTGGCACCACATTAGTTTCAAACGCAGATCGTATTATACTATATATATAATACCAGTGGCTGTAGAGGGCTCTCAAGCCATCCCTCCTCCAACCCTCGATTATGAGAATTTGTGAGCTTTTAAAAAAGTAATCAAGATTTTAATGAATCTACTTTTAATTTTGATGTTTTTTGCTTTCCTAAATTCAATCCAAAATTCCGGATTTACACTCTTAATTGGAAATCAAAAGTTTATTTAATCTTTCCAAACTAAATTTGAAACTCCACGTTTCATGCTGTCATCTCTTTCATAAAAGTTTACAGCAATCAAGGACCTGCGCTCTTAAATGGAAACCAAAATTTTAGTATACTTTCCAAACTCTTGGACTCCACCTAATATTCGAACTCAAACTCTTGGACTCCACCTAATATTCGAACTCCATGCCTGTACTCTTTCTTTCTCTCTCTTCGCTAATTACTTTTTATTTCTAATACCAATAACATTTTTAATAATCAAAAACTGTAACTTGTCTTCAATAAATGAATTAGATGTTAATAAAAGAATTAGAGAATTCTTTAAAATTGGGTCCACCCTTTAGGAAAGTAAAAAGTTAATTCTTAATTGTAGTATCTTTTTTTTTTTTTGACTTTTGTTTAAAAAAAATATTTACCTCTCATTGTTTTGAGTTTAATATAAAAACAAATACAATATATTTTAACAAAATTATGATAGCAACCTTTGGATTCCCACATCCAAATAGGAAAGTGGATGTCTGGACTCAATAAAACCTCTTCCTTCCATCTCTCTCTCTTTCTCTCTCTCTCCAAGTTTAAAAGATTTTTAAACATCTATCGAGAATTTCTCCCTAAAATTTCAAATTTTGAAATAAGTATTTCGATTCACTAATATATGATGTGTATACCTGATACTACGGTCTCTTTTCTCTTCCTTTCCTCATCCTTACACGTCTCTCTTATAAGTTTTCATTGAAAAGATAAGGAAAACAAAAGCAGAACAATTACAAATGAAGAATATTAATAAAGTAAGACAAAAGTGCCCAATTAATACCTTTCAAATTTTGTCTGATATTCCTTTTTATTGTTTGTTCCTTTCGTTGTTTTAGAACTATGTAGATTTATAATGATTTTTTTCTATTTAATTTTCCATGATTAAAGTCTTAATTCTGTCAGATTGTTTTCTTCACAAGTTACCATTTTTTGGCGATTTATGCTTGTGGAAAAAGAGTTTTAGATAATCTTTCAGATTTAGTTCAAATATTTTTATCTTTTATGATATTTCCCTTTTTCTATTTTAAATTTGTGCTTTTCATTTTTCTTTCATTTTTTCTTGATTTAGACTTTTTATATTTTCATTCTAATATACTATTTTTTTTCTCATGTTTCACTTTCTCTTGTTTCACGGATTTAAATGAATTTCATAATTTCCAAAATAATGTGATTTTATTTGGCCTTCATCATCGGACAGTTGAGTGTGGATACTGGATCCTCGAGGTGTGTTTTCGACAGTCTTTTCTCCAACGTCTTTGTCGGGACAATATTCTTGCTCTTCCAGATTTTTCTTTCCTTCAGATTTGGAAGGAAGCTGTCTCTCCCGAAATTAGAGCTTTTGTGCGGACCACGATGCTTAAGAAAATTAGTACCTTGGATAAATTTCAATGGCAATTTCCCCACACGTGTTTCATGTGCAGGAGTGGTGGGGAGTCAATTGATCGTCTTTTCATTCATTGCAGTGTTGCTAGCATGGATTAAAATATTGTATCGTATCGCCAGATACGGGCGATACGTATTGTGTATCGAGTGGCTCAATACGATATGAGCATGTTGGATACAATAATAAAAAAAAGCATCGTACCGGTCAATACATGTGCTGTATCCACCGTATCAACCGATACGGTTCGATAAATACAGATTATCGACTGTATCGCTCGATACAGTCGATACATGTAAGGAGAGAGAGAGAGAGAGAGAGAGAGAGAGAGAGAGAGAGAGAGAGAGAGAGAGAGACCTTGTACCTGTTGCTGGCTGCTCTTCCTCCTTTTCTTCTTCTTCTTCTCTTTCTTCTCGTACTGTTGAGCACATTTTTTTTTGGTAAAGTTCAGCAAATGTACATTGGGCTTAAAAAGCCCTTAAAACTTAAACGAAATGATTCGGTACACCGCCAGTGTACTGAATCATATCTAAGTTCCATATATGTTATAAGATATGATTCGGTACATTGCCAATGTACCGAATGCATATACATTAACCATTAAATAACTTCTATTTATATATATTAGTTTATGTGATTCAAATATATATACACATATTTAAGGTACACAATTTATATCTATAAATATAAATATTATAAATTTACATTATTATACGTACAAATATATAAACATTACATATAATAATATTTTATAACATATAATAATATTTTATAGACATAAATACCTTAATATTATATATTTATACATTAGTTACTTCATTATATATATAATTAGTTACTTCATTTTACATATGAAAGTTATTGACTTTCCATGTGCCAGCGCGCGTAACGGCTGGCTATAAAGTTAATATATATTGTATGTGTATGTGTATGTGTCATATAAAAAACATATTAATTTATCATATTTTGACCTTATCTTTGCATAAAAGTAGGTATTGTTTTATGTATCCACCGTTTTCCTTGCGTATCCACGGTATCCATGATTTTTACAGCGTATCCATGTCGATACTCGATAAGTATCCATTTTCGGGCCGATCGATATGCTGCCTCAATACGATTTTTAAAACCATGGTTGGTAGAGATATATGGTTTTTTTCTTTCAGTGGTTATCAATGGTGGATTGAGTGATACCAGGAGATTTCAGATCTCTTTTAGACCAGTAGAGATCTCATTCTGGGGAAGAGGGGTAGAGTTCTGTATAGTGATTTTTTTTTTGACAATATGGTCCATCTTGATGGAGAGAAATTGTAGGATTTTTCAGGATATGCAGGCATTTCTGTAGTTGACTTTGGACTTTATTATGGCTCTTGCGGCATCGTAGGTGTGTATACATTCTGAGTTCAGAGGGTTATGGGCTCACAGGTGGTTATAGATTGGAGGACGATTATTTTTTCACATGATTTTTTTGATGTGAGTTGGCCGTGTTGGTTGCCTCCTCAAGTGGGCTTTTTGAAGCTCAATTTTGATGGATGTTCCTTGGGTAACCTAGACCTTTTTGATGTTCAAGGGTTTTTCAAGGATTCGAAGGGTATTTTTTTACATACTTTTTTGGGACCATAGGGAAGATGATGCTATCCGAGCTGAGGTACCTGTGCTGGTGACTGGTTTGAGGGAGGTGAAGTCTTTAGTCTATTCTTATTTGGAAGTGGAGGTTGATTCGACTGGGGTCATATCATGGATGAGGTCTCGGCTAGCATCAGCCTAGCGGCTAGCACATTTGATCAGGTTGGCGGTTTTTCTGGTCGATGTGTTGAACATATCGTTCTCTCATGTGCTGAGATTCAAAAACGACTTGGCTGATTGACTAGCAAGGAGTGGTGTGCATCAAGATTATATTTTTAGGGGGATGCCTCTCAATGATTTGTTGGGTCATTTACATGATATAATGATTTTTTGTGTTCTGTCCTTTTCTTGTATTTTACTTGTTGTAATCTTGTTTTTTTTTCCTTTTCTTTGGATAGTTTTTTGCTAGCCTTTGCACATTCCTTTTCACATTTATAGCATACTTCAGTTATTCATAAAAAATTGTTTTCTTATTTTTATTTTTCATTACCAGTGATTCAATAAGTTTTTTCTTGATCCAAGATTTTTTCCTTCTTTTATTCTTTATGATTTTATTGAACTGTATCACATTTTCTTTTTGACTATCTTTTATTTCATTTTTATGTTTATAACTTTTTTTTTTGGATTATTAACTTATTCTAAAATAATATATATTGAAAGCTTTCATTATTCTAAATATAGTTTCTTCTCAAGTTATTGCTATCATGATTTATGATCGAGCAAATGAATTTTGTCTGTAGAGTTTTACCATTTTTATTTCTTTTGTCTTCCTCGCCAGTTATCTCTTATTGAACCAGACCTTAATGTTTTTACTATCATTTATAGCGGTTTCTTTTACTAGTTAGTTTTTGTTTCCTCTTTTTGTTTTGGTGGTTAGTTAATTTTCTATTATATAGGGGTTATGTGTTCAACTTTGTTTTTATTTCTTTCCTAAAATCTAATATAAGATGTATTCATAAACAAAAATCTTATATAAGATGTTTTCTTTTCTTTTTTCATTATGTAATCTTAATTTTTTTTTAATTTTCCAATTAATTCTTTTTCTCTTTTCATTTTTATTTTAGGATGTGTTTGGAACGTTTGATTTTAAAAGAAAATAAAAGAAAAGGAAAAAGAACTGGAAAAGAAAACAAATGTTAATTATTTCTTTCATGTGTTTGGTTAAAATGAGATATATGGAGAAAAGAAAAATTAGATTTTGACGACTTTTCGGCGAGTTCTTGTATATTCCTACAAGGTTGATTGGCTGTCAAGGAAAGATAAGAGATATTGCGAGTAGAGGTGGCAATGGGATCGGGTGGCTTCAGGTTGGGTCAATATATGGTCAACCCAAAACTACCAATTTAATAAATGGGTTGTGATAATGTATTTATATTAATATTATTAATCAGTTTAAAAGTTACAACATAAGGGTCTAGCTCAGTTGGTAGAGTGCAGGTTTTTGATCTTGTGGTCATGGGTTCGAACTCCACGTTGGGTATGTTTTTACTATTTGTTGGCAATATTAGATTTCTATTTATGTTATTAATAGTTAGAGAATGAAAATATAACAGTCTAGCTCAGTTGATATATTCCATGGCTATTGACCTTGTAGTTGTGGGTTCGAGTCCCACGGTTGGCGTGTTTTTTATGTTTGCTTGGATCTTGCATACTTGAGATCGTCCAATATGACTCGTTTGAAACCGAGTCAGATCGTTTGGATCGGACGATCTGGCTCGGTTTCGGACCGAGTCAGCGAATTATTAATAAATTAGGGATCGGCTTGGGATCGCAACTTGTCCCAAGCCGATCCTTTACACCATGAACCTGCTCATTTAATTAAAGGGCTGCTTGGGTTTTTGCGGGTTGACGGGTTTATAACATAAACTTGCCAACCCAACCCAACCCATTTATTATTCGGGTGGGTTTCGGTTGACCCGATTAAAAAATTTTATTTTATTTTTTGTCAACCCGTACTTGCTAAAATACCGGGCAAGACGTCGGGTCATATTTTGAAACCTCTAGTTGCAACTTAGGTTGGAGTATTAGATAATAGTCTCCATCCTTTCTTTTCTTTTCTTTCAAAGTCTCTACCTTTTTGAGGAAACAGGTTTAGATCTCCGAAGTGTAAAATTTTCAACTTATTTTCTTTCAAAATCTCTATCCTCAACTCTTTCTTTCTTTAACCAAACTGGAGAAAATACTTTCTTCAGCATTTTCTTTTCTTTTCTCAAAATATAAGGTTCCAAACATGGCCTTAAGTTGTGTTTGGAACCATGGATTTTGAGAGAAGAGAAAAGAAAATACTGGAGAGAGCATTTTCTCTTGCTTGGTTGAAGAAAGAAAGAGGTGGGGATAGAGAAAAAAAGGTAAAAAATATTTCTCTTTAGGGATCAAAACCTTTCTCCTAAAAGAAGTAGAGATTTTGAAAGAAAAGAAAACAAAGATTGAGTACTCCCTGACATTGGAACCTAACCCATGACATCTTTATATTCCCTTGGTAGCCAATCAATCTTGTCGGAATATATGAGAACTCACCGGAAAGTCGTCGGAAGTCACCGGAATCTTATTTTCTTTATCCATATACCTCATCTTGACCAAACACTTGAAAAGAAACACTTTTCTTTTCCACTTATTTATTTTCTTCTAAAATACATGGTACCAAACACAGCCTTAAAGTTTTTTAATTTCCAAACATTCTCCATATTTTCAATAATTTATAGCTCTCTTATGACTTTATTTCTTTACCTGTGTAACCTATTTCCTTTTCTCATGGTTGTTTCCCTTCATCTTGTTTCATGTCTCTTTCCTGTAGTGGAGGTTGACCAGATGATCTTCCCTGTTCCATGACTTGGCAATCCTATTATTGTTATAGACTTCAATCTTTCTGTGCATCGTATCATGAAATATAGTAGTCATGGCCCGTTGATAGGTTGCACCGCATTCTTTAGTCCAAATGACATAAATCTATAATAGAACATTTCCAATGGTGTGATGAGAGAGGTTTCCTCACAGTCTTCTTTAGCCATCTTGATTTGGTTGTACCTAGAGAATCCAACCACAAAGGACAACAGACCGTGTCATGCTGTGTTGGTTATGAGGAGATCAATGTGTGGGAGATGGAAGTCATCCTTAGGGCTAGCCTTGTTGAGATTTCTGAAATTGATGCACATTCTGACTCTACTATCTTTCTTGGGCACATGAACTATGTTGGCCAACCAGCTAGGGTAATGTGATACCATAACGAAATTGGTCTTTGTACTGTTTGATCACTTCTCTGATTTTGATCCATTTTGGTCTCAACCTTCTCTCCTTGAGAACATTGACATTCACTCTAATAGGGACAAAGTTGTACCAAGCCTAACATTCTTAGGTTCCTCTAGGGTTCCTAGATTTATGGTCTCAGTCTCTTCCTAAACGGCTGTTGTTTTCTCTTTGATGTTATCATATAGGACCATTCTTGGAGACTCGCTCACTTTCTTGTACTGGCCATAACCTTGTATCGGGATCTGAGCTCCTCATTCTTCCACATTCCATGGTCAGCTAATGAGATCGCAGATATTTTAGCTGGAAGAGTGGAGAGGGAGTCATTGTTTGTGGGTATTCCATTAGATGAGATGCTAGGAGGATGTCATCTTTTTTTTTGTTTCTATTTCCCTTGTAGGGGTTTTTTGTCTTTGTCACTCATTCTGTTCTCTTTTTTCTTCCCCGGGGGACCTCCATCTCTTCCTATTAATAGATATTTTAAACTCTAGGGTGAGTTTTTTAAATAAAACTTGAGAATTTACGATGACATGATCAATGGACCTATTTCATGCTCTGGATGGGATTATTATTATTTTATTTTTTTCATTTTTTATTTGTTTTGAAAAGAAGAAAAGGGAAATGCAAGAAGAAAGAGAAACCAGTTCTCTCTCTCTTTCTATTAATAGATATTTTAAACTCTAGGGTGAGTTTTTTAAATAAAATTTGAGAATTTACAATGACATGATCAATGGACCTGTTTCATGCTCTGGATGGGATTATTATTATTTTTTTCATTTTTTATTTGTTTTGAAAAGAAGAAAAGGGAAATGCAAGAAGAAAGAGAAAAAAGTTACAAAGGAAGCTCTCCACCATACTTTGTTTATGGCCCTGTTCTTAGCTAGAACAATCTTGGCCTATGTTACATGGACACTTCCCTCAGCCTGCCGAATCCCGTGTTCATATGTGTGGACATGGATGGACGTGTCGAACTCCGACACACTGACCCGTACCTATGCAACATAGATCTTGGCACATTTTGAGGAAATATTGGTGATAGAATCGTACTTAGCCACACTTTTGGATTAATTAAGCAACTGTCAGATTTTAGACCCTTTAGGAAGTCTAGTCAGCAATCAGCATTGTCAATTAGACTTAAGTTGGCATGAATGATTATTCTTCTATAATCATCAGGACTTATTTTTGTTTGTATTCGTTAACTGAAGAACAGTCAGGTATACCAACATACTCTACATCTGAATCTGTAAGACAAACTTGGGTCTAAAAGTCACAATTTTGTTGCCTGGAAAGAAAGGGGGAAAAAGAAATGGCTTTTGTAACTGAAAAGTGCAGAATAATAAAATCTAACAACTACAACGGCCATTACTCTGCAATTCAGCAGAATGGCAAGGAGTACAAACCCCTTTTCACTTATGTTCCTCGATTTGTTTCTGTAGTTATTCAATCATTTTTGTTTTTCTGTATGATTGGCCTAAAGCTTCTTTGGTCTTCTGCTTTGATGTTATTTCAACAGTTGCTCGAATTGCTTTGGTAAAGCCCGAGAAGGCAAGGGGAGTTGAGGATGTGCTACTGAGAGCTGCTCAAATGGGTCAGATAGTAGAGAAGGTTGGGTGGAACTTGAGCAATATCAATGCATGCATATTGGGCGCAGCAATCTTTTTCAAAATGTTTACGGCAATGCTCAGTCTAGATTAGAGGACTTATTATTGTTTGTTTGATTTGTTGTTTTCATGTTACCATTGATCTACAGGTGTCTGAAGAGAGGCTTATATCACTGCTGGAGCAGATTAACAACCAAACAAGTAAACAGACCAAAGTAACTGTTAAGTCATATGTTCTCTTCTGCATGTTTTTCTTTTAACATCATATTATTTGCAAGCCTTAACGTCTCACATGTGTTATCTCTTGATTTTCTTGTTCTTCAGATTCAGAGACGTCGCAGTGTTCTCGAAGACGATGATTAGCTCTACTGTTGAAATTAACTCATCATATTTATATGGTTTTTGATTGCATATTTTTGATAGTTCAGATCAATTGGATTGGGTACACATTGTTGCTGCATCTTGTGAATCTTTTTCCTTCTTTTGTTGTATGTGCTTAAATTTTGTACTTGCCGCAGACATATTCTAGCCTATTAGCACTTATTTAACACTTCAACAAGTACATACTTTAACAGCTCAATACATGCCAAGTTTGCAACAATTCTAATGTTTTGGTGTAAAATGCCATATCGGGACGTAGAACTATCATTCTTTCTGGTATTTTAGTAGCAATTGATGAGTCGAACCTCAGGTAAACATACTGAGGTACTTTCAGGAAATCCAATTTGCAGACAGGTTTAGCCATATGGCTTCTCAACTTTCATATATCATATATTGCAGATGAAAGCACACTGGATAATGGATACAGCAGAACCTGAAAGGATACTGATTTAGAGGACTTTAGCTTAGATCCATGAGTTTTAGTAGAGTAACCAAATAAAAGTTTCGGATACCGTGTAAAAGTGCACCTTCTCATTGTTATAGTGGCCAACTGCAGCCCTTTTTTGGGTGCAGTTCCAGAAAAAAAAGTTTGTTTGGTTACCATAAGTGTAGCCAAGATCCCTTGATTAAAGCTTGGAAGATGATTTGAGGGAGGAGTGTTTATACAGGTGTTAGATGGCTTTTCTGTGTCGGGGTATTCTGTTTTTTGGTTGTGCTGTTCAAAGCTGATTTTTCTTTCAGTTTGGTATCATAGCTGTGTTTTTAATTGATTATAGGTGGGAAGGAGCTAGGGATTGGTTTGCCCGGTTGGCCACCGGTAAGTTACAGTTTATGTAAATCTGAAATCTCATGACCATATTAGTTTTCGTGGTTGGGGCATTATATCTCACCAGATAGAGGTTTAACATCAAAACCTACAAAACACAATGCAGATCTTCATTAGTGATTTACATCAGAAGCTCCATCTAAGGCGAAAGGAAAGACAAAGAAGGTATTATTCATTGAAAATTAACAGTTTAGTCATTGGAGAAAGCAGATGAAATGAAAACTTGTTCAAACAAGATTTGTTAGTAACTGTCACTTTCTAATCAACCCCAATTGTAGAAAGCATATGAAGATATTTTGGGATACAAAGTCCTCCATTTATGTAGTAGCGGCCCAACACTGGATGTCACACTTTCCTTTATCTCTTTTTGTATTTGTAATTTATTTTGGAAGATTATATCATGTCTGTTTTGTATCCACAAGAATCACGACCACCAGTATACACAACTGAACGACGGTTACAAAGCAATACAAAATGGTGGGAGTTCGCATTTGACCCTTAGATGAGCATGAATGACCCATACAAACAAAAACTCTCTTATTGATTGACTAGTAGTTGCCCATATTGGTTTTTCTCTTCCATCTGCTGGGAAAAGAGATGACAAGTTCTTCAATCCTCCCTCAGAATAGATTGCTAAAGCTTGAAGACTGAATACACATTTCAAGTCATGTAGCAACGGTTGGACCATGGATGAGTTTCTTCTCTCAGAGAGTACAGTAGAAGACCCTGAGAAACCCACTTCAAAGAAAGAGTTCACTTCCTCTGGTTTTATTGATTTCAGTCCCTCTCCATCGACACCTCGTTCGTCTTTTGTGAACCTCATAGCCAATTGAATAAAAATAGGATTACACGTCGTACGCATTCTGCCCCTTCTCTATTCATAGAGACTACTAGTAAGGTAGCTTCTTCAGGTTCCCTAGGCACAAGGCCAAACCGGCTGTCAACCCCTTCGATTGTTCGACAAGCCTTCATGGGAATCATCCTGTATATAGCTGTTGGTGTTCTTACTTTTATACTGACAAGAAAAAGTTTCAAGGGTATTGAGACTTTCAGACTGGTAGATGCATTGTACTTCACCATGGTCACTCTTAGTACAATTGGGTATGGTGACATTGTCCCTGAAACTACCTTCACAAAACTGTTCACTTGTGCATTTATCCTATTTGGTTTTGGATTCATCGATCTATTGTTAAATGGGTTGGTGACATACGTCCTCGATAGGCAAGAAGCCATGCTCTTGAGTGCGGTGGATGAGAATCACCTCAATGCGATGTTTCGAACTTACATGATAGACCGTGCTAAGGGAAGAATGAGGATAAGGATCAAGGTGAGCTTGGCATTGGCAGTTGTGATAGGTTGCCTTGCCCTGGGTACAGGCATGGTGCATGCTCTTGAGGGATACAACTGGCCAGATAGTTTTTATTTAGCTGTAACTTCTGTGACCACAGTAGGTTATGGAGATTTCGCGATCAAGACGATACAAGGTAGGTGCTTTGCAATTGTATGGCTATTGCTAAGCACATTGGCAGTTGCCAGGGCCTTTCTATTCCTTACTGAGCTTAGATTCGACAAGAGAACTAGAAAGATTGCGACATGGGTTCTACAGAAGAAGATGACTCTAGGTGATCTGATGGCCGCGGATCTTGATAAGGATGGATCAGTAAGGTATGCATTCCTTTGTTTAACATATGAATCTGTGGTTGTTTTAACGTGTTTAGAACCGCTCCTCAAATTTGCAAGTTTTCAATGTGGGGCAAACTTGCACACAAGACACACAAAGCCACTAAAGTGACCAAGCATCAAACTTTTATAGCAACAAAAGTGAGGGGTTTTATTAAAATAAACTTACAATCCTTCACATATTTGTATAAAAATAGAAATGATTAAAACAATTTTACTGAGGAAGCTAGAGCATTGTGCATAATGATGGTGACAATATCTTGAACCTTCATTTAGTGCAGTTGTATCTTCTGTTTAAGAACTAATGGTGAACAAGTTTTTAACTAATTTTCTTGGGTATATAGAAACTAAAAACGCACGAAGTGTTCATTGGTGTCTACACGAGTTCTTAAGCCAACACATTACGACCTTGAGCTAAATCCCAGTTTCATGAATATTCATAAAGAGTAAGCCCACACTCTCAGAGGAAGCGGCCCCATTTCCGTATACTCACATAAGTGAGACTATCAGGGATGCTCCTACAGCTAGACATCCTACTTATAAGAGCTATAGCAATCATTAGGGGTTAATACTCGATCTTTCCTTGCTACAAGACCATGCACTTTAACATATAGGGATGGTAAATTTTTATAGTGCATAATCAACAATTACATTATGACTTTGTTTTTCCTATTGAACCTAATTCTTGGGGATCTCCAGTCCCTAGGTTCGGTATCCATCATATGTAATTCTATTTCAAGAGATTTAGTCCCATCCCTTTAGATAAATCCTAGACCTTTTCTCTAGCTAGAGGTCTTGTCATCTCGTCTGCAATATTATTCTCGAATCTCACAAAAATCAACAGTATAGAACCATTAATTCACGTATAATAGAAGGTTTACGTCTAATAGGTTGGAATTTTTCATTATAATATTTATTCTGCACTGCCCAAAGCGGCTATGCCATCATAGTATTTCAAAACTGGAGGTATAGGTTTTTCCATATAGGATAGTCAGATAAAAGGATTCTAAATCATCATGCCTCCTCACTAGCTGTGGCAAGTGCAATCAACTCATATTTTATAGTGGACTTAGCCATAATTGATTGTTTCTTGGATTTTCAGGAAATATCTCTACTCCCAATAGTGAAAACATAACCACTGGTGGATATGAAAACATTTGATAGTGTGTTCCAATTAACATTGCTAAATCCTTCAAGGAATGCGGGATACTTATAATAATGAAGTCCAAAGTATATTTTTTGAAGATACTTCATTAGTCAAAATTAGGATTAGCTGTAAACCTACCAAGTACTCCAATAGCATAAGCTATGTCAGGTCTAGTGTAATTAATAGCAAATCTTAAACTACCAACAATGCTTGCATACTCTTTCTGATTGACACTACTTCCAATATTTTTAAACAATTTAATACTGGGATCAAACGGAACATGCATGTTTACTATCAAAGTAACCATACTTCCTTAAGATCTTCACAACATAATGAGATTGATCAAGTGTAGTGCAATCAGTTGATCTGGAAATCCTAATTCCAAGAATGGCATTAGGTTCACCTAGATCTTTCATGTCAAAATTACTATATAATACATTTTTGGTCTCTTCAAAAACACGTAAGTTGGAGCAAAAAATAAGCGTATCATTAACATACAAACAAATCATGACATGAAGGTTATGTACAAATTTATAATAAATGTATTTATCACTTTCATTTATTTTAAAGCCATTATCAACCACAAATTGGTGAAATTTTTCATGCCAATGTTTAGGAGCTTGTTTTAGACCATATAACGACTTTATTAATTTACGGACTTTTACTTCATTTTTAAAATATATAAATCCCTTTGGTTGGTCCATATAGATTTCTTCTTCTAAATTCCCATTTAAGAAAGCTGTTTTAACATTCATTTGGTAAAGAACCAAGTTATAAATAGATGCAACAACAATTAGTACTCTAATAGAGGTTATATAAGTAACAAGAGAATAAATTTTAAAGAAATCTATATCTTCTTTTTGTTTAAAGCCTTTAGCAACTAGTTGGGCTTTATATTTATCCATCATACCATCAAGTTTTAGATTCTTTCTTAAAATCCTAACTAATTTTCAAGTTTCATTAGACATGAGAGAATCCATCTCATCCTTAATGGCTTCTTTCCAAAATTTAGCAAATGGAGATGAGAGAGCTTCATCTAAGGATGTGGGATCTCCTTCTAAGTTATAGACATAGTAGTCTGGTCCAAAATCCTTAGTTATTTTATCCCTCTTGCTCCTCGTAGGTTCCAATTCAATATTATCTTCTGTAGGTCAAGGTATAAAGTCTTCAATTATTCTCATTGATACAGAGCTCCCACTATTCCTACACTTAAATGGAAACTTGTCTTCAAAATATTCAGCATCATTTGATTCAATTACAATATTATTTAAAAGATATAAGAACCTACATGTTTTACTGGTTATGGCATACCCAATGAATGCACATTCAGTTGTTCTTATTACATATTTTTCTTCTTTTAGGATCTAGTAGTCTAACATAAGCTAACCAACACAGATCTAAGGTAACCTAAATCAGGCTTTCTATTTTTCTATAATTCAAAGGTTTTCATTTTAGTTTTCCTATGAGGTACTCAATTAAGAATGTAACAAAAAGTGAATATAGCTTCTTCCCATAAATTAGAAGGAGCCCAAAAACTCAATAATATAGCATTAGTAAGTTCAACTAGAGTTTTGTTCTTACGTTCAGCCACTCCATTTGAAGATGGAGAATATGAGGTTGTAACCTCATGTATTATTCCTAAGGATTCAACATATGAATTAAATCCTATATACTCACACTCTCTTCCTCTGTCTCTTCTTACCTCTTAATTTTCTTATTATGCATATTTTCAACTTCTAACATAAAAGTTTTAAACATGTCAAAAGCATTACTTTTATTTTTCAGTAAGTACATGTAAATAAACTTAGAATAATTATCTGTAAAGGTGATAAAGTATTTCTTTCATCCTCTGGTTAAAATGCTATCTAATTCACATATATCAAAATGAATAAGCTATAGCAATTTTGTGTTTCTTTTCACACTTATAAGTGGTTTTCTAGTGATTTTAGCCATGACACATGATTATTGTTAATTTTAGGAATTTATCCTAAGTCACTCATGCATTTAACAAAGTTACTGTTAATATGACATAACCTACCGTGCCAATCATTCAATGAAGAAAGCATATAAAAAAAGAACTATAAGCTTTATTCATATTTTTAATGTTAAGTTTGAACATGCCATCACAAGTATATCCCTCTCCCACAAAAGCCCCAAGTCTAGTGAGTACATGTTGGCCAGACTCTCTAGTCTGCCTAAATTCTCACTTGTTAAGCAGAAACGAAATAAAATTCTTCCTCATTTTTGGTGTATGAATTACATTCTTCTCTGTAGGAGTGTAAGACTTAAACTAGTTTTTCATAACACACGTGTATTGATCCACCACCCTTCAGAACCATTGGGGAGATTAACCTCAGTAATCATCACCACAAAGGGCTTTTCATTCAGGTTTTTCTGCCCAATCAGTTGAAGTTTTCGTTGTTTGCAAACTCGAGCAGTATGCCTCAGTTTTCCATAACAATAGCAATGAAACTTATCATTATTGTTCTGATTTGGAGGGGGTTCCTGCTTCAGATTCTTGTTCCTGTTCTGGTTATAATGAAGTTTGTTCTTCATGTTCCTTCCTTTGGATTTCAGGTGAGTTTGGGAACTTTGACCACGCAGCTATGGTTTGTTCTGAATTATAAGATTAACCTTAGCATGGTCCATAGTTTGATCCTATTTCTTGTCCTGTAATCATGCCTCTTCTTTTATAGGAAGTTGAGTGATCAGACTCTCCATGAAAAACTCGGTTATGTGTCTAAGGACATTCTTGAATTCTTTCTAGGAAGGTGGGAGTTTGTCAATAACAACAACCACTTGGAACTGCTCATCTATGTGCATTCCCTCGGAAATAATCTCATGTACAATCATTTGTACGTCATGGGTTTGAGAAATAGCAGATTCCATCATCTAAAATTTAAAATATCTAGAGACTGCATATTTCTTAGAACCAGCCTCCTTAGGACCACACTTTTTCTGTAATGCGCTTAACAATTCCTTAGTAGTCTTACATGAAGTATAAAAATCATAAAGGTTCGTACATGAAGAATATATATCTTGCACTTATAATTGTCATCCTTCCATTTGTAAATAATACCAGGACTAGCAGGTTCATCAGATTCTTTAGGATCTTCATCAGTAATTACGAAAGCAACCCTCATCAAATTCAAGTTGAAGAAAATTTTCTGTTTCCATCTTCTAAAGTTTGCACCATTGAATTTGAAGGATTTGTTCAAATCAGATAATCCAGACGAATTTTTTCCAGTGTTCTCGATAGAGTAAATTCACCTTAAAATTGTTGGTTATGAATTAAATAAGATGGAACGATGGTACTTGATTTTCCGAATTAAACCCCGAATATTGTTGATGTTGCAGAAGACTATAATCAAAGAAAGCAGTTGAGAGGGTGAGGCACGGACTAGGTCGCTTTCTTTAAGGTGATTTATGCCCTTGTGAAGAATTTGTGTAACCGTGAGTACGCACAGCATATCACCCCTAGGATAAAACACCCCAGAAACCACCATTGTAGTCTTGATCGATCTGGATGATTAGATCAAGAACAAACTCCATACACCAATGTTTGCTCAGATTTGTAAAGAGTAATCAAAAGAGAAAAACATAATGCTGCAGAAAAAGTAATTCTGGGAAGGTAGAAATAGTAGACCAAAGCAAATCATAGGCATAATAAAAACGTTATATGTCAGTTTGTTTATAGAAAAAATGTACTGTTTGGGATTCTGTAACTGTGCGCACGGTCCCTAGAGATTGGACACACACAGTTATCCCAATTAGAACGTTATAAAATGGCTAGAAATCGATACTGGGTTTTTCTAAAAAAATGGTTCATGTGCGTATGAACCGAATCAAGCCGGCCAGCTGCACTCATGTCTGTGTGCATGCACGTGCACATGACATGACGTGTGCATGTTCGCACGTTAAGGTTTTCTGGATTTGGCATCCGAAATCCTCTTGGACGAGCTTAACCTTCTCAATGAGCCTTAGGAGCGTGCAAACATTCCTTGTATCCATGTACAAGCTCACAAGATTCATGGGGGTGAGGGTAGATAAATCACTTCTCAAACTTGTAAGTTTCCAATGTGGAACAAGCTTGCACACAAGACACACACTACCACTAAAGTGACCAAGCATCAAAGTTTCATAGCAACAAATGTGAGGGGTTTTATTAAAATACCCAACACAATATATGACAAGCAACGAGATTCTGATGGTGCTACAAAAACACAACTTGTCAAGTATTGTGATATTTTGATGAACGTCATTCGACGAGGTGATGTGCTTGATGTTGAGTTTCTAAAAAATGTCATACGAAGAGGTGATGAATGTCAACCATTGTGAGATTTGACTACTAACGTCCATGAAGGATTGAACTCATCACTATTGTGAGAGTGGACCCAACCTGTTTGTACGATGAAGAAAGGCAGACGAAGCACTTGTTTGCATGAGGAAGTCAAGTAAAAAATGTAAGTCCTAACGGAAGCTGTCATAGACCCTACTGTGCTTACAATGAGATGACAATGGACAGATGAGAGTTTGACGGCATAAAGAGAATGCGAGCCGATAATTTGTGTATGGTGCCAAGTCTGGCAAGGCAACGAATCTCGCACTGACAACCACATTTTCTATGACAAAGCTAATAGAGAATTTTTGTATGACGACCATTCTGAACGATAGCCACATTTTCGATGGTAGTGAGATGCTTGCAAACCCATCCAAGAATTTATGTATGTCATCTAATCTAGAACGGTGACGATCCTTTATATAGACAACCACATTTTTATGGTGCTAGAATTTGTGTATGGCATCGGATTTATAAAAGTGAAGACTCGTCGGACCAACAGCCACATATTTTATAACAATAGCCTTTCAAGAAGCCGCATCCAAAAGACCATGAACTCTCATGGATGGTGCCGACAGCTGCCATGTACATCTATAAAAAACTTGGTGGTTGGCGAATGATTTGAGAAAATGACATAGAAGATGGTGCATTGTTTAGATGCATCCACTTCATCATCGAAAGCAGGCATGAGAAGTGACAAATGAGTTACGGGACGATGATATCTCTTCCAACATACATGAAGGAAGAATGAGCAATGCCATCATATGACTTGAACTAGCAATGCTTCGACTTCACACAAGTATTTGGGGTGACTTCATGGTAATAAAGGCACCTTACTATTAATTAAGATATTCTTTTAAGTACAATGAGAGAAGAGAATGCGAATTTTGAGAATACTTGAGTTATGGGATTTTCTCCCAAAAAATGGCCTTGGCGTTTTGCCTCCTGGTGCTTATGTAAACGTCATCGGAAAAAGGGGGCCTAATATTGATGGTCATTTTTGGCAAGCATGACATGTTAGTAAAATGAGGTGATGTGGTGGGCCGGAGCCACACCATTACCTATTGGACTGCCAGGTTGGCAGAAAATTGAGATTTGAGATATTAATGACTTGTTGTAAATATGGTCAGACCGGGTTCGTCGGGCATCCCAGATGAATGAACTAAGATTTTGAAGAGCCCATTTTGTGTCCCGAACTTGTCAACAAATGCTATGAAAGGATTCAAGATGGGCTTTTGCCAAGTTACTTAAAAACGAAGGAAAAAAGAAAAATCGGCAAAGTGCTCAGCCAAGCCAAAACCGGGCTCGACAGACACGTTGGCATCACCCTGGTTGTTAGTATCCAACACCACCCCGGTAGGGGAGGGCACTTAGTCCAAAAGGCCTAGGCACCCGGGCCTCAGTATTGTGCTGTCCCGACAACAACCATGTTTGTTGAGGCCCATTTTCGATCACCCCAGTGCTCCCGGAGGTCCTGGAATGCTTATAAGTTGTATGTATGAATTCCCGACATGAAATGATATGAAAATTTGAGAATCGTGCTTGGCATGACGTGACCAACTTATGTATGATTGATTAAGTAATTATCTAATTATGTGTATGAGATTTGAAGGAGTTTTTTCAGAGAGGAGATCTCCGTCTCGGGTGAGAGCCCGTCAGAGGGGGTTTTAAGCCATCCTTAAGGTGTGACAGACATGGGCATGGGTGTCGTCGACGGTCGAGCTAAACCTTGGGATGTCGACCTATGGTTCGACGACGTCAAGCAACGACAAGGTATTACCTCTTGATTTGCCATTGATGAGTGGCACATTTAATTCACCGTTACACATTAATATGGTTGTTGCAATGATAATGATATATACAAAGAGAGAGAGAGAGAGAGAGAGAGAGAGAGAGAGTTGAGAAGATTTGTGCAAGGCAACTCTTGAGGCGGCATGGGTCTAGACTTGAGAATCTTCTGTCATTGGTTCGTAACCGCAATCTACCTTCCACACCTTCTCAACAAGCTCCTTGATTATCAGTTTGAACAAATGTCTTAGAAATGACTGTATTATAACGATTTAGGCCCAAATCGGATCTATCTACCCCGACTTTGAGACACATGAGAAGACACGTAAACATCCTCGACATACGTGGAAATTCACAAAAATCCACCTACAAAGTTTAACTCACATATACAAATGCAAGACTTTTAAAGGCATTTGTTTCAATGACCCTGAAAAGCTTAAACATTGCAAGAGACAACTAACCGTTTTGGAGGGCATCGAGTTAGAAGTAATGGCATAAATAAAATCCAAATTCTACATATTGAAAACTTTAGCCTCCAAGGAGATTAGAAAGAACAAAGGTTGCAAGATTAAGGTGGAGAGAGTCTCGACTTTGAGGCCAATGTTGATTGTTCGTTGACTCTCTCCAAGCTTAGGATACTTGAGGATTTGTAGGGATTGAACTTGGTAAAAAAAGGGAAAAGAGATAAGGAAGAAGAAAGGTAGGTCAATGCAGAGAGTTGGGAACTTGGGACATTGATTGATTGCAAGTTGATGACTTGATGCCATCCTAGCTAGGCTACTAGGGATTTTAGGATTGAGCCTGGTAACAATCTTCTTTTTAGGTTGGATAAGTAGCGTGATTAACACTATTATTTAAATCAACTTTTCTTTTTCTTCCACCGCCAAACTTAAAAAGCATATGAGAACTATGTTAAGAAGATCTACTTACCAGGTAACCGGTATATGGTATCATAATTCATTGAAAACTAAATCTGTGAATTTTATTTAAAGGAGATTTTTTCTTTTTCTTTTTAATATTTAAAATATGTATTGCAACTATAGTATGAATAGATGGTACTACAAGCTAAATATCTCATTTTCATTATTTTATATGATTATGTTTGTCCAAGGATAAGATCTCTTCCTCGTATTATTTACCTGTCCAGAAATCATATCTTTTTTCTTTTGTTCATTTGGTTTCTGCAGTAAATCAGATTATGTTATATACAAGTTGAAGGAGAAGGGAAAGGTAGCAGAGAAAGATCTCTTACAGATCTGCAACCAGTTTGATAAACTAGACACTAGCAATTGTGGAAAGATTACTCTAGCTGATCTCATGGAAAGTCGTCTTTGATTATCCTTCGGATGGAATCCTCATCCTAATCCTCTGTAACCATCCAAGACATGAGTTTCTTTACTGTACCATAAAAGGAAAGAGAAGCCCCTAATTATTATCAAGTTATATATGGTTTTTAAGGTTTTAAATTTCTCCCAAATTATTTCTTTGAAAAAGTTGTACTTGGACATTTTCAATAGATGCCTGGTTTAAAAGTTTTGGACACCCCACTGTCTAAAAGTTTTGAAATGGCCATTAGGTGTCTTATTTGACATTTTCATTGACGGTGTTAAAAATTTACACAAAATGAGTATAATGCCACTTACAATACTTAGATAAACTGTTATCTAAAATGCCCACCACCACCATCATCACCACCACTGCAACGACCCCAAAATTTCGAAAATCAGAATAAGGGTCTTTTGGTCATTTAATTAATGAGCAGTGTTAAACCAGTAAAATTTGCCTAGAAGAGTGTACATCATGGCTTGAGTAAACTCCAAACTTAAAATTAAGTTGTAACACTTTAAGAGTTGGTTAAAATAACCAATTAAGTGAAAATCCATTTTGAGCATAACCAAAACAGGTCCTTAACTTATTTTGAGCCTATAAATAGAACCCTTAGTCTCATTACCCTTTTGTTTTGAGAAATTTGAGAGAGAGAGAAGAGAGGAGAGGGGAAACCCTAGAGCATGGAGGAGGAATCTTCACCATCAAAGACAAGGGAGAAAGCTTGGAGCATCGACAATCGAAAGGAAACGCGACATCAGAAGATCGAGCACGAGGAGCTCGCAACATCAAGAACACGAGACAAGTAAAATTCCAATTTCTTGGGTATTTGGTCAAAAACCCAAATACTGGTTCTATGTATAATTTGTTAGCATAAATTGTTGTAGGAATGAATGAATAGCATGTTGAGTTAAGCATCATGCGTAGTATTATCATGGGAATGTGAGATTTAGGCTAAAAACCTAAGTTAGGGTTTATGAACTCAACACAAGCATGAAAATACTTTGATTAAATCCATAAATTGTTTAGAATGTGTAGAAATGCGTTTTAGAATGTTATTTATGTGATTTTAGAACCTATTGGGGGGAATAGAAGACCTAGGGTTGGAGTTTGGAGGTTGGGAAACCCAGTTTTTCGCGAATCGCTGTCCGTCGGTGGGTGGTCAGTGCATCGACAAACCGGCCAACCTGCGTAGACTGTGGCCATCGGCGGATCCCATCGGTCCACCGACGAGACCGTCGGTGGGTGGTCAGTCGCCCAACGACCGACCGTGAGATTCTTTTTGACATTTTGTAGGGGGTGAGTCCACCCACCGATGACCCACCGACGAAATCACTGACGAGGTGCGTTTCTGAGGGATTTTAGAGGAGACCTTGGGGGACTAGGGTAGACTACATCCACCGATGAGTCCACCGTAAGGTGGTGTTTTGTGAGTGTTTGGGAGACAGGGGGAGACCTGTCCACAGAACAATCTATCGACCAGACCTACCATGAGAGTTAGACTTCGTGCTTTGTGAGTGAAGACTAGAGGATCCGTAATGTAGTTGTTTGGAGTTTGGGTGTGAGTGGCTACTAGTTGAGTGCCACCACTATGTTCTTAGGACCACATGGAAGAGTGGGGAATATGTGAGCTGGACTGGGGTTTATACATATATGGATTCTTTGAAACTAGTGTAAGGTTAATTAGTGGGCTTTGAGGTTCATATAGACCAACTCGGACTTGCAGCTTAGAATGGGGGACTATGTTCATGTAAGGACCCTAGTAATAGTTAATGTATCAATTGACTTAGAAGGCGAAGCCTTAATCTTATGTAATGAGGAAAATCAAGTTAATGAGATAAAAGTTATAAATAACTTCTGAACAAGTAAAATTGCAATGGTAAGATATTAAGGCTAGGGCCTAACCGTAAGTGAAATAATTCACACATGTAAGTAAGAAAGTGCATACCACATGTAGCAAGATAAGTAACAGATGAGTGAAAGGATGAGTCGTATGTAGATGTTAACTACATATGAGGATGTGAATGAATATAATGAGTAGATGTAGGGATTTATGAATATCCCTAGGGCAGGATTGAATATAGTAATGTAAACCATGAGTGGTGCAATGGTGAATAAACGTGAGTACTGAACAGTACAAGAACGTGAATTGTATATGAGAAGTGTAATGAAGAATGTACATGTTTATGAATAAACATAAGGTATGGTAATGTGAGGTAATGCAAGCAAAAATCTTAACTATCTGAATCACCAAGACTATGATGTGTAGTATCTATAGTAAATGGATATATGAATGAGAATGATTGTGGTTGATAATGTATACAAGATGTAGCGAATGTGTTTGATGTTTATTCTTAATAATAGGCATAAGGCTTACCATTGTGATGTCAAAGAAAATGATGTAAGTCCTTGAAAGTGCATGGTTGTGTTTATTTATTTTATTTATGAATAAGCATAGAATGAGAATTGTGATGTCTGCGGATGTATGTGTATTGGGATTTGTGAATGTATCTAAAATATGTTACACATGGGAGTGCACATCCATGATTTGTGATGATTTGATTGGTTGTAGATGCTTTTGTAATGGCTTGTTTTCTATTTACTGCATTTAGTTTAATTTAGTCAAATTGGAATAACCACCGGTATTGCATATTGACTTCACGGTTGGGATGACATTGTCAAACATGAACTCTAGAATGAGTTATACTTGGTTTAATGAATGTAATGATTGCTCTGAGAGGCAAAAACGAGAAAGTTCTATGTGACACCTGAATGACCAGGAGAGGCAAGACCAGGGTGAGGACCATAGTTGTCCAAGATGCCCAAAGATTTATTTTATTGTTTATTTACTGGTAGCAGTGGGCTGTGATGTTACACAGGGGAAGTTCTGTGTGGTGTCTGTGGACTCGTCCTCTGATCAAGATACAATGGTGGGACTTGACTTCCCATGGTTCAAAAAACCCTAAAACTGCGATGTACACGTAGAATCTACTGTCTGTCCATGTGTCCCAAGGGAGCCATGGAGTACCCAGACTTTTAATTGGATGTGATTAGGATTGAAATTCCGTCTCTGGTCCTATAGCCTTTTGGCCCAATAGATTCAGGGGTAGCATGGTGGCAACAGTAAAGATCAGGCGTGAACATACAATCGTCACAATATTAGTAGCATTCATATCATGTGTTTGTGATTGAATTGTGAATTGCGGATTGGGAGACTTGGCACCCTTATGAATAGTCATGGAGCATACTGCATCATATAGAATATGTAGATGTGAATGGACCAGCATGCATGTTACCAAACCCAGTGAGTATGGATGAGAGAATTGCATAGTGTGCTGATTGTAGTGATGTGTTTGATTGTTATGATACATAGTGAATGTTAAAGGTAGTAAACAATAGTTGTTATATGTAGAACTTAGAATATGTGAAGTAACATATTACATGGGTGTTAGGTGAGAACAGACAGAGGAAATAACTAAGTAATGTAATTGATAAGGTTAGATAACACTGCAGAAAGTATTACATAGATAGAAAAATGTATTATATGAACTCGAACTACAATTTATGGTAGTAACTCAAGTGTAATCATGTGCAGGCTAAGAACATAATTAGATGAATGTTTAGTACCATAGTAAAAGCTTCTCATAAATCACTTAGTGAATATGACTAGTAGTGTATCCAGTTAGATCTAAATTATGTAGAGGAGGTTGTAATACTAAATGGTGATTAAGATCGAGATTAATTTGACAAAAAGATTAGAACTATTTAGATGATTAGTGTGGAATAAGAAACACGTATGAATAGAACTTCATAGAAATGAACTACATAAATGCCTATGTATTGGATTAAATCATGATTATCATAATCCACTTATAAGGTATTCCATATTTATTTAATGGATTGTATTTTTGTGTAAATACCCAGTTATTGTGGGTTTACTTGCAGGCTTTCTAGTTTGCGCTCATTGATAAATGTGTTTCAGGTTGTGCTGCTTACTCTGATAGATTATTGGCGGGCATGGGTAGAAGCTTTAGCATTGTAATTGGTTAGTAAAGATCTAGTTAAGATACATCTAGAATTTAAATATTATTTAGATTTGTCTCTTTTTATTCACTTGTTTGCCACTTCCTGTGGAGGCCAGGGTGAGAGTTGCATCGCCGGATTCTAACGGTGACCCTTGAGGGTTATACCTTGGAATCGGGTCATGAAAACCACCGCCACCGCTCAACCACTACCACCCTACCTCCACCACTACCATTACCCCCACCACCACTACCATTGCCACCACCACCACCACAATCACCATCACCACCCCACCACCACCACCACCATACTAGGTGGTGCAAGGGAAGCACATTGGGTGGTGATGGTGGTGGTGGTGGTGCTAGTGGTAGTGGTGGGGTGGTGGTGGTAATGGTAGAGGTGGCAGTGGTGGTGGTAATTTTAGTGGTGGTTGTGGTGGTGGTAATGGTGGTGGTACTGTGGTGGTTGTGGTGGTGGTAATGGTGGTGGTGGTAGTGATAATGGTGAGGTGGTGGTAGTGGTAGTGATAGTGGTGGTGGTGGTAATGGTAGTGGGGGTGGGTTGGGGGTTGGTGGTGGTGTAAATTTTAGATAATAGTTTATCTGGGTGTTATAAGTGGCATTATAGTCATTTTATGTAAATTTTTAACACTGTCAACGAAAATGTCAAATAAGGCACCTAATGGCCATTTCAAAACTTTTAGGCAGTAGGGTGTCCAAAACTTATAAACCAAGCATCTATTGATAATTTTCCCTACTTTTGTTTTGGCGGAAAACAATAAG
>JAUPMG010000005.1:9682338-9693308 GCA_031762675.1 Pachysandra terminalis
CGGTTAAAGCTCGGCTCGGTCTTATATATCATATATAAATTTGTATATCATAGGTATCATATATAAATATAAATATATATATATATATATATATATTAATTATTAAATACAAAATTATTTAGTGGCGTGCTTAAGTCAAAGTAATTAAAAATCCTTAATTAATTTAATTGAATTAGTGCTAAATTCACCAAAAAAAAAAGAATTATTGCTGAATTGTTTTTTTTTCCATGCTTTTAACGAGCCGAGCTTTTACTAGCCGAGCTTTTGCGAGCCGAGCCGAGCTTTTCACCAACCGAGCTTTTGCGAGCCGAGTCTGAGCCTTGAAAAAAATAACAAGCCTGAGTCCGAAATGTTTTACTGAGCTTGAGTTGAGCCCGAGCCTTATCCAGATTTCACGAGCCCGACAAAGCTCAGCAAAGCTCGGCTCGTTTACACCCCTAGACATTGGATTTGATAAGATGAGGCTATCAAGGACTGGGGCCCATATAAAAGCTTAGCCCATGATGAAAATGGTGATCAAAATCAACACGAAGGTCACTTCATTCGCCATGTATACCAACCAACTATTATAAATCATGGCAACCTTTATATCAACAGCAACAACGCCCACCTACAACACAAAAGAGAGGTGATGATACTGACACCCTCCTAATTTCTAGCTGGAGTGTGATAGATTAGACTAGAGAGAGAGAGTCCTTAGAAAAAAAAAAAACACCAAGTATTTCGCCTGATTTACGAAGATTTTCTGCACCGTGCATGTATCCAATGTTGAAATACTTGTGCCCTGCGTTGAAATATTTATACATTGTTATAATGCCTTAGGGTACACGCATATACGCAAGTACAAACATTACAACATGCGGTATAGCAAATCGTCTATCTTCGTTGTTCAGACGAAGTGCTAGAGATAGAGAGGTCTTGGGACCTATCTTCTTAATTTTGATGCCTAGCAATTGAAGTTATAGCCTTGTAGGTGGATTGTTGAACAAGTTGTAGACGAATATTTGGAATGGAAAGATCATAAAGTGGGCTAGAAGTCAAAATGCATCCCTAACTTCAAATGGGCTTATTATAATATGTCGTTGGATTGGTATCGAGAAGCATTGACTGGTTCACAATTACGAAGGGGACAAAAAGATTTAGAGGTTAAAATGTATTTTTTGTAAACTTCTTATTTTCATTAAGTTTTTTGCTTTAGTGTATCTTAAGGTATATTAGGTTAAAGTTTGTTTTAGAATGTTATTATTAATTATTTTTAAGGTTAGTAGCGGAATTTTAGTCAAATTAACATTTTTATTATTTTGATAATTTTCTATTTCGAGTAATTTAGAAATTTGGTCGATAAATATTTCATTAAATAATTTTGAGAAGTTCAAAATTAAATAATAATAAATTCTTTCTAAATTCCTCTCTTGTAGATTCAAAGTTAGGGTGCGTTTGACCCGGCTTGTGCTTATGGATAAACACTCATTAGATAAGTTGCTCAATGGGAGCACTTATCCACAACAACAATAAACTGTTTATTTGAAGAAAATAGTGTTTGATAAATACATTTATTTAAGTGCTTATGAAAGTTTAGGGATAAAATAAGTATTATAAAAATATTATTAAAGTTTAGAATTAACATTTATTTAAGTGTTTATGAAAGTTTAGAGGTAAGATAGGTATTTTAAAAATATTACTAAATTTGTGAAATAGCTTAACGCAAAAAAATAAATAAATAAATAAATAAGAGCTTAGGAGAAGCAGCTCTCTACAGCTTCTTCTTATGGGTAGCCTTCCTCTAGTGCTTATGAGTAAGCACTTACCCATAAACATTGCCAAACACATTTAATTTTAAAAAGTGCTTATATAAGCTATAAGTTACAATAAGTACTATTAAAAGCTAGGCCAAACGCAGCCTTACTTTTTGGGTAGAAGAAGTTGATCATCTTCTTTCTTCTTACATTTCCGCTAAGTTACGATCCAAAGAGACAATAATATTCACAAATTTACCCCCGGATGCTTTATACGTATACATAATCTACTTGTTATATATATATATATATTCACACTTGAAAGAGTACTCCAAAGGACATTGTACTTCTTGAGAAAATACTTAGAGCTAACAATATTTAACCTGTTCCATTAACAAGCCCTATACTTGAAGGTTTAGTCTTACGGATCAACCTGTTTTTGCCCAAAAATATACCAATTGATTTTGGTTAGTCTCCTAATTCACTAGGTTGTTCTATCCTATTTATTAAAAATATCATTATTTTTATTATTAATTGTTATTATTATTATTATCTATTATTTATATTATAATATAATATGTAATATGTTTTAATTAAATGGGATTGTAATTAATAAGTGGCTAATTAATCACGTATGAACTGATCTAACCAACCAAAGGTACAAATTAAAATGGGTTCATGATTTATCGGTAAATGTCAGTTTGGTTTATGGTTTGGGGAGGTCAGTTCTAGATTCGATCCAGTTCGGTTCTGAACATTCTAGTTATAAATAATGAGTTTTTAATTGTAGACCTCTTGGTTTATCAAGTTTAACCTTAAAAATCCATCCTGACATTTACTAATTCTAATAGTGTGAACTCTTAGAATGTTTATGCTCATTCACCTACCAGGCTAGGGAACACATACATAAATACATATATATATATATATATATATATATATATATTGGAAAGTAGAACCAGAGTCACATCTCACGCAACAAATGCTTTGTTATTAATAATAGTGATTTTTGTATAATAAGCAATAAGTTTAATCAGGCAAATTAGAAATTGGTCAACGTTGAGGATGGCAACACGACCCCTCAAGTAGGGTTTTGATCCAATTTGGTGTAGAACATTCGAAATGAATTGAAAAGTATATTTCCTCTAATCTTGTTCTCGTAAAGTTTGCTTGTATTTTTGGGCACAACATTACTTGCTTCTTTGAAGGAGAAAAAACTCTCTCTCTCTCTCAATTGTTTATTTAGGAAGGAGAAAAAGCATAGTTCAAACTAATCTATATTATAGTGATTACAAAGCAATAGAGTAATATTCACCACACCAAGTTTCTCCTTCACTCCATATATATATATATATATATATATATATATATATAGATATATATATATGTTTGGTAGAATCAAAATACACCCTTTTGAATTCTGCTAAAGTACAGGATGTTAAGTGAACTTGACTTGGTGGCCATATACTTTTTGAGTAGAAAGCATGGGTGAGTCAACTCGTTTAATATATTAGAGTTAATGTGTTCATAAACAAGACAATACTTTATGGAATGTCTTTTTCTTTCTCGTTCTTCTTGTCTTTAAAGAAAACAATAAACCGTTGATTGGTGGAGCAGATGATCAGAAAATTCAAAAGATGGTTATGATAGAACAATGTAAAGAACTAATTATTAAAAGAATAGCATAAACATGACCCTCTAGAACACTTTAGTAGTTAGAAGCAGTCAAAAGTGTTTCTAACCTCCAAGCGAATCTTACTATGTGAAATCATTTCATATTTGAAGTTGAAATCATGTTGAAACTTCAAAACTTGCGGTGAGTAGAAAATTTCTTAAAGAATTGCCATTCTAAATTTGTAAATCAGATAATCAACCATTTTTTTTTATCATCAATAAATTTTCCTAGTCTTCTGTGGATATATGGAATGTGACAATTTATTTTTTTATTTTTTTATTATAACCTGAGTGTTCGGGCCAGCTTGCGCGCACTACAACTAATCCTTGGAACCCTAAAACTAACGAATGGGAAAACCTCCAATAGCCCCGAATGAAACCGCCTCCCGCAGAATTGAACCCCAGGCCTTCTCACTATAACGACTATGACAAAAAAAAAAAAAAAAAAAAATTGAAATCATGGAAAACTTTTTTAACTTTTTTAATATTTTAATTTTAAATCTTAATATTTCTTTGGTCAAATGGAATAAAAATATATAATATTAGTAAAAATAAGATCAATATGATTTATAAAGCTTATGAAGAGATTAAAAGAAAAGAAAAGGAACTAGGGCCACATGCAAGTAAGTCAATGTTGAAGAGCTTGGATCGACCAGATGACTCGGAAGTCTGCTGATTTGAGTTATTCTATAATTCGGCCCTAATCCCATAAATTTGGTAATATGAATTAGAATTAGGGATATACTCTGATCAAACTTCTAAATGAAGTGGCTGATTCTCGAGTAAATTCACCAAGTTCTCTAAGAAATTAACTAAGCCATGTCCTTCTGTCATTTGGGACGATGGTAGGACATCCCTCAAATGAGGGCTAGGGTGGGGAGGGTATAGTGTTCGATTCTCGCATCTTTCCTATTGGGGGACTGGTCGATTGACCACCAACTAAAAATAAAAGAAAAAAAAAAACATTAGTCATAGTAGCGAAACGTAATTTGTGTCAAATCGGATCAATAGGATCTCACATATTCCAAATAATCTAATTACCTGAGTTTTTTGAGTTAGCAGCTAGTTTTTAAACACTGAAATAAATGGGTTTCATACAGCTTGTAAAAAGAGAGATACTGAAACTACGGTTTCAGGAAGTAAATAGACTTGTGAACAAAGGAAGGTGTGCCCATAATTAGGGCTCGCATATATGTACAGGTGGCAATGGGTCGGGTCATAATTGTGTTGATGCTTAAACGGGTTGGGTCGGATTCGACTCATTTACCAACGGGTCAGAAAAATCTCAACTCGAATCCAACCCGCCCATAAACGGGTCGAACCCTATTTAAAATTTAATTAATTAATTAATTAATTATTTTAATTTTAAATTTATTATTATTATTTTATTATTTTTAATTTTTAATTAATAAAATAATAATAACAAAATAATAATAATAATAATAATAATAACCAATCGGGTTTAGCGAGTTGGATTGAATTCGTCTCGTTTACCAACGAGTCGAGAAAATCTCAACTAGACCCCAACCCATTTAATAAACGGGTTGATCTTAATCCGTTTAGTCAGATTGAATCGGATCGGGTTGACGGGTTGAATTGAGTTTTGTCAACTCTACTTATATAACCCATATACGTCCGTGTCAGAGAGAATCTTCTTTTTCTGGTACACAAACCTAACAAAAAACCTGCCCACCTAACAAAATACAATACCTTTTAGGGTTACAAAAGGACACTAAAAGGTCAACAATCTCAAGCTCTTTTTTTTATTCTTCTCCAACCTGAAAAGTCGCACACCTTGAGCAACCACCCATTTGTATAACAGTTGAGATTTGACGGCATCGCAATCATTATTCCCTACCTTCTTCAAACAATTGTGCCTGCAATAATATTCATGTCTCTCTTCTAGACTAAAACCTGAACCAGACTAGCCGGTCCGGAGAGCATTTCGTCTCCTCCACGGAGCTGGACGATTTGCTGCACCAATCATGTATCCCAAGTTGAAATGTTTGCATCTGTGTTATAATGTATTAGAGTGTAAGCATTTCAACACAAGGTACAAACATTACAACATATGGTGCAACAAATCGTCCAGCTTCATGAACTAGACGAAATGCCCTCAGGTACCCAATTTTATATTGGATTCGTACAACTTGGGTGAATGAGACGTATCTATCAATCTAGTCGAGCAAGCATGAAATGACCAAGTGAACCAGCTTGACCTGAGCCATTGAACCAATTCACATCTATACTATCGAGGGAAAGGGCGTGTCGTAAAGCTTGAAAAGAAATTTTTTTAATTTTTTAAAACTGATTACCTTAAGTATGATAAAGTATTTATACATTCTTTTGTCTTTTGATTTATTCTAGAAGGCGGTGATTAAGTTTTCAAAATAACCATTTTCACTTTATTTTAATTATAAAAAAATGATGTGGCAAAAAAATAAAAAAAATATAAATAGTTTACACATTCTATACATTTATCAACATACAGTTGCACTTGTCAACCGCTAATAGACTATTAAGAAAAGTTGCCTGTTCACAATAAACTAATTACCAAGGGTAAATAAATGAGGATATATAGACTAGTGAGACACTGAAGGGTAAGAACCCCGTGAACGAAAATTGTTCATACGGAATCCATTTAGGACAAACTTTGAGGATGAGAATTGTTGAAGAAGCTAGGTCTAGCCCATGAAAGAAAATTGCCTACGATATTTTACAGTGATTATTTTTTACGATATTAACCACGCGATACCACATGTACATGATCATTGCTGATAACTGGTTATTCGGATTAAGGTAGAATCCGATTTGAAATTGATGTCTCTTACTATCCAATTGATTTAGTAAGAAACATTGCACCAAATATCACAAACGATTTGATTTCCTATTTTTTCACGGGATTACTTTCTGAAAAATAATAGAAAATAAAATAAATTTTTCTCGTTGGATTGAAATGATCCAAGGTCCTTTGAAAGAGTAACAACTAATAAACAAAAGTCACAAAAACAAAAAAAAAATAATTGACGCGTCAAGCTTATTATTTGTTTGGTTTCTATTCATTTCTCTTGCCAAAAGGGTATTAGATGATTTGAATCCTTTCCTATTTTTCACATTGGCTCCTCTCCTCAGACTCCTTGAAGATCTGCAGCACAATAATAAACGACTTCTGAAACATACAATTCATGGGCTAAACCTATACATTTATCAACATACAGTGCTGTGCTGCACTTGTCAACTCGTGTCATTTATCAATATACAGTGTTTCATACACGATACTTGAGTTGACAAAATCCTTATGTCCGAATCTACTCTTATGTAACCCCACATCATATAATAAGTTTCGACTATAAGTAAATATATTAACTAAATAATAAAATACACAATTGTTTTCTTGTTGAAAGATCTCAAAAATACTTAAATATTAAACACATATTGTCATAAATGCCAAAAAGAAATACAAAAGGACCGTTAAAGTCTTTTAATTTGTCTTTGTTTTTGTTATAACACAAAGTCAAAATGGTAATTGTCAAAATGATCTATTCATAAGATTTAGAGGCACACTGGATTGGCACATCATCCTCCATGAGGCAAAAGTAAAAATACCATGTCTCATCAGATCATAGGAATATGAAAATATACACAAATACATATGAATGCACGCGAACGTACACACACACACACACACACATATATATATATATATACACACACATTTGGGGATGCACACATCCACCATTCTTTACCAGCAGTTCACAGTTCACATTGTTAACATCATATTTTTAACCTGCCAACAAATTTATTTTCATATTTTAATGACACATAAATGGTTGGTTACTACAAATGAAAAGTTATTCTAATTCAGCTATTAAATTAAAAACTTAATTAAATAAATCATCTCCATGGGAAAAAGTCAACCTAATTAGATATTGGCAACCAAAGGATCTTTAGATTAGCCTCTTATTAATTATTTTAACCATTTTCTATACGTATATATAAAGACCAAAACTAAGTCAAATGGTTACAGCATCCAGTCAAAGTTGATTTATTTCATATCCAAACTGGGACCAATGAACTACTGGGTCCAGTTCCCTTCATAGATGAATTATTTCAATTGAGGGGACCTTATGAAGAGAATGGTGCTGAAAGAGTAGAGGGGATGAACACAATTATATTTCAAAACACTTTTGGATGATACAAGAAAGAGTCTTTTTTACTTCATAACTCATTAAGAAGAGATATAATGAGTTGGGCTTCCTGATTTTCTCTCTTTTAATAATTAAACTACAATTTTTCAATCTCTTCTTTCCTACAAGCTAATAATTTGTTGTTTATTCATTGGTTTCATATGTAATTGGACTCTTTAAAAAGATAACACAGAAATCTTTCAATGATCATTAATAAAGGTAATGAATTTGATTTAAAACTACTTTATTTGTTTATAAATATAAATTTTACAATAACAGTATCTTATTGAAAATGATATACTAATTTATCTCGATCTCTATGTAATAGTAAATAATGGTTTTTGTCTCCTAACTGATGTTCTGATCATTACAAACATCTTTTTTTCCTTTTTTAAAACAATGTTATCATCAGCTTTATGTTATCTTAAATTTACTAAAATTAATTAAAATTTTAATTTTGTTTAGTTTAATGTTGCGATGCAAAACGTAGAAACCAAAATTTTTCAAACAAAATGTCAAACAATGGTTGAGAATCCTCTACCTAGCAGATATGTACGTAGAGTGGACATGCTTCGCATCCTCCATAGCAAAATGGTTACAGATATCTTTACGGCACCGTTAAAAAGCTGCCAGCGGATACCAAGGAGGGTACCAAGGGAGGATACCAAGGTGCGGGGGAGGTTATTCATGGGGTAACTTGCCCATTTGGCACCCCCTTATTGGTGCTGTAAGGAAGGCTATAGCCATCCCGCTGCAGAGGATCTACAGCCCATTGGACAAGGGATATGCACAATGATGAAATTACAATTATTATTTAATTTCTTCTAAATTCATTATTAGGATAAATATAATATTTAATGATAAAATAAAATAAATTTATTATAGAGTAATATTTGACATATGATATTATTAGAAAAAGTTTGAAGAGAACTTATAAAAACAATTGTATTGAAACTGAAAAATAAATAAAGCTTTTCTTTTCTTTTCTTTTCTTTTTTTTTTCTTTCTTAAGTTTCATATTTGTTTCCCTGCATTTTTCATTGGCAAGACCTGAGTCTATCCTATAGCTTGGCTAAGCTTGTTAATTAAATGAGCCTTTTTTCTGGACTTAGACTGAACTCGTGAACCTTGGACCAAGCTAGAGTTCAAGCTAAAGAATGAGTTTCCATTTTATGAGAAACCATTTCACAGTTGACACCTATTTTCCTAGAAAATCAAAAACTAAACTGGGAAATGAGTTTCCCATGCGACTAAGGTCTCACTGCCTATGGTTTCTTCTTAAAACATTCTCCAAAATTTTATACATTTCCCTGATAACTTACTGACCAAAATTTTGAAACCAAGGCGTCACACAAATTCACGAATTTATGATGACGTCACACCCGTCACCATGATGTCCACGTGTCAACCCAAAGAACGACCTCGCACGGCCCGAGTCCTTCTCGGCTACGGTCAAATGCCGGTGCCTATCAGGTCCACGTGTAACCCTAACCCCTTCGAAGATCGCAGTAACGTTTGAAACTTTGACCACTACTCAAAAAGGCCGCGTGAGTCGTGACTGTCTATAACCTGTGGTCGTCGCTAGCTTCATGAAGCTCAAGAAAGAAGGACTATTCAAAGATTATAAACTTTCTCGTCCTCACAAAAGTCTTCGCTTTCTCTTTTTCTTTCTCTTGTCTTTGTTTCTCATAAAAACAAAACAAAAGCTTTCTCTGTCTCTTCTCCTTCTCTTCCTCTTTCTTCTCTAATTGCCTCCATGTCTGATGAAGCTAAAGATCTTTACCACCGTGACCCATTCCATGATGATCAACACGGGTTAGTTGGGACCGGCTTTCCCTTCTCCGGTGATCATCTTTCGATGTATCATCACACGGCATCCGGCAACATAGACTCATTGAATCCACATGGATTAGATCCTAGTTACATGAGCTTCACTGAGTGCTTCCATGACTCTATGGATTATAATACACTTGCAAGAGCCTTCGACATGCCGTGTTCGCCTTCGGACGTATTTTCTTCTGGCGATGGTGGTCAGAAGATGGGTTGTGTGGGAGTTTCAGTGGTGACTAGTGACACTCCAGCAACACCAAACTCTTCGGTGTCTTCTTCTTCTACTGAGGCAGCTGCCGAAGAAGATTCAGGGAAGAGTAAGAAGGATAAGCAAGCAAAAGGGTCTGAAGATGGAGAAGAAAAGCCTAGGAAAGTGTAAGTTTGGTTCTTCTTAATTTCTAGATTCATGGGAAAAGGGTTTTATCAGACTATACGGAGAAGTTTCTCTATCTCTTAGGTATCTTACCTAATATGGTTGTTATGCTATATCTTCTCTGATCAGTGAAATTCTACTCTCTTTCAATGGAATTCCATCTCTTATAGCCATATCCCTAGCTTCTACTATGTATGCATGGTCTTGTGATTAAACTGATTTTATGAATGCAGTATCAGACTCTGGTTATTGACGAAAAATGCTTCAGAAACCCTAAAATACAATTGTGTTGAGTCATTTACATTTATACCCACTAGGGAATTTTGATATATATACATTTGCTCTTCTTATTATATATGTTAATTATGAAAAGGGTTTGCTGCATATTATTGACTTCTGCGGTTGGTATTATCAGGAACAAACCAAAAAAGAAAGGAGAGAAAAGGCAAAGAGAGCCGCGATTCGCCTTCATGACTAAGAGCGAGGTTGATCATCTAGAAGATGGATACAGATGGAGAAAATATGGACAGAAGGCAGTCAAGAATAGCCCTTATCCAAGGTTGGTTTGTTCAATTGCCCTATAACCACAATTTACCGAAAACAAAAAGTCCTAAAAACGTGATAACATCGTGAAATCAAAGAGTATAACCACATACTAATTAAAGTTGCACTAGGGCATTACTGTTTTCAATTGCGCACTTCGCGAATTTTATTTAGTACTTGATCAACAATATCAAACTCTTTGTTATTAGTATAGTAGTTTCATGATATCTTTGATTATGTATTGAAGAAAATATATGTTTGGACTATGCAAAGAAAAATGTAGTTTAATAACACTTTGATTGCAAATGCAGAAGCTATTATAGGTGCACCAGTCAGAGCTGCCTGGTGAAGAAACGAGTCGAGAGATCGTTCCAGGATCCATCAACTGTGATTACCACATATGAAGGCCAACATAACCATCAGAGTCCAGCAACACTTCGAGGGAATGCATCAGGAATGCTGCCGCCTTCTATGTTAATATCGCCACAGCCGCAGGCAGGGCCGAACTTCCCTCAAGAACTATTGCTTCAAATCCCTTCAACAAATAATCAAATTGGTACAAGTTCCATTTACCAACATAACATAACTCAGCAGCAACAACTCCAACTTCCTGACTATGGCCTCTTG
>JAUPMG010000005.1:9703485-9725821 GCA_031762675.1 Pachysandra terminalis
TTTTGAACCACAAATTCTCATAACTTAGAAACTTCTAAATTTGAGAAAATGGCACATGTTGCTTGAATTTTGAAAAATATTGCCACACACGTGGGCTAATGTCAAATATGCCAAACACACGAGCTCCACACACGTGAGCTCTAACAATTTTGATAACAATATTGTACCTATAACTTGTAATTTTATTGGGGTGTAGGAGGTGAACCCGAAATCACCCCACCAATCGCCATGAAAATTTCAAGTTGGAATTGTCGAGGGTGTGGGCGACCCTCGACAGTTCATGAATTAAAAACCTTAATAAAAGAACATAACCCAGACATGATACTCTTAATGAAGATGAAAGCATCGAATTGAAGACATGTTGTGTTAGAATTAGAACCAACTTTGGTTTTGTGGATCTGTTCGATCATTTATAGTCAACCAGATAGATCATTGAGAGAAGCATTCTGGAGGGAGTAGTGGAAAATAGCCGATGCATCTTAGGTCCGTGGTTGATTCTAGGTGATTGGAACCAAATTGTGGACCCGGAGGATAAATGGGGAGGAAAGATGAGCAGAGATAAGACCTCAACAATAATGCAACAATTTGTAGAAGAGACTGGGCTATCTCAAATTGAACATGGAGGCCCAAGATTTACATGGCCAAACAAACAGCAAGGGGCTATGCAAATCAGGGAATTCTTAGAATAGAGCTTATGCCAACCACGAATGAAGGATCCTGTATCCGGACACTATGGTCAGTGCCGTACCCTCTCTATCATCTGACCATACCCCTTTTGTGATTGACACAAATACGAAGTAGAGAAAATTGAAAAGATAGTTTCACTTCACGTCAATGTGGTTTGTTGACCCCTCATGCAAAGAGTTGATTCACAAGTTTTGGCAAAATAGTAATCAAAAGAAGGAGACCATTGTAGGAAAGCTGAAAAGCTTGAAGAGAATATTAAGGGAATGGAATAGGAAAAAATTTGGCTATATCCTAGTAAAACTAAAACAACTCAAACATGAAGGGGAGACAATATGTGTGGAACTGAAGACATAAGGAGAGCACCGGAACTGGATCATAAAAAAATAGAATGGAAAGAACTACAAAACTGACTTGAGTTATTGCAGATAGACAAATAAAGGGAAACATGGCTTAAAGATGGATACAGAAACTCTAAATTCTTCCATCTGACTACGATCCTCAAGAGAAGGAAGAACAAAATTGAGTGTTTAAAGGTTCTGGATGGATTGTGGACAAGGGATCGAGAAAAATGGGACAAACAATCATTGAACACCTAAGGTCGATATGTAGATCAGAAGGCAACAACTGATGGGAGAACTTGAAGGAATTGGTAAGGCAAATCATAACTAAAGAAGAAAAATACTTGCCTGGAGTCAACACCGACTTTGGAGGAAATTCAAAAAGTCATCTTTCATATTAGAAGCAGCAAAACTCTAGGACCAGATGGATATATAAGTATGTTCTTCCAACAATGCTGGGACATTGTTAAACTAGATATTCAAAATTTTGTTCAGGCATTCTTCAAAAATTTGTCTTTGGAAGAGCCAATTAATCACACAAATATAGTTTTAATTCCTAAAGCAAAAAAAGGTAGGAGTAGACCAATTTAGATCTACTAGCATTTGCAATGTGATTTAGAAAGTCGTATAAATTTTTTTGGCTAATAGGCTCTGTGGCCTTCTCCATAAAATAATATCCCCAATGCAATGTGCATTTATTCCAACAAGGCATATTGCGGATAATATCCTCTTATCTTATGAACTATTTTAGCTCATTAGCTGAAAGGTTAATGATAGCTAAGTTGGATATGCCAAAAGCATATGACCACATGGAATGAGGTTTTATTATTGAAATCATGAGAAGACTGGATTTTCAAAAAAGTGCTGCCAAGTGATATATTAATGCATATCCACTGTATCATATTCCCTAATGCTTAATGGTTCCCCCATTTGGAAAGTTTTATCCTACAAGGGGACTTAGACAAGGTGATCCATTATCACCTTACCTTTTCATTCTGAGAATGGAAGTTTTATCCATAATGATAATAGAAGTAGAAAGTGAAAATCACATTAAGGGAATAAAATTGGCACATGAAGGTCCAACCATATCTCATCTACTCTTTGTGAATGACTGTCTAATTTCATGTAGAGTAAACATAGAGGATGTGCTAAATCTCAAAACATTGTTATACAACTATTGCTCAATGTCTGGCCAACAAATCAAATTTAGCAAGTCGGAAGTAATATTTAGCAAAAACAAGCACCATAGATTCCAAATAATTCTCCAAAGGATGCTGCACATTGGGAAGGTTGGAATTCAGGACAAATATCTGGGGACTCCAATCTGTTGTCAAGAAGTAAAAAAGGCAAGCTTTGAGGAGATTATCATACGATTGAGTCTGAGACTGGATGAGCAAGGTGCTATCACAAGCTGGAAGAACCACATTGATTAAGTCAGTCTTACAATCAATGCCCATATATCAAATGTCATGCTCTCATATGCCCAAAAATTGGTGTAAATATGTGGATAAGATCCTGCGGGATTTTTTGTGACAGCATGAAGAATCAAGGACACCACTAGATATGAAGGCATGGGATCAGATATGTCAACCTAAGGATTGGGGGGGAGGGATTAGGCTTCAGAAAAACAGAGTTGTTAAACCAAGATCTCTTGGCAAAGCAATTCTGGTGATTATGCCAAGCACAAGATTAATTATGGGCAGAAGTCCTTGTCTCTAAATATGCGTCCAAGTCAGATATTTGGAGAATAAAGTGCAAGAGCAATGCTACATGGACTTGGAAAAGGCTGCAGTGGGGATGAGAATTTATATATTACAAAGTGGTGTGGCCAGTTGGTAAAGACTCAAATGTCAATTTTTTGGACAGAACCATGGTTAATGAATGCTGATTATTTCTATATTGGTCCAGAGCCTTTTAAAATATTAGACGTAGTGAAAGTGGAGAATATAATGAAACCATATGGATTTAACTGGGACATTGAGACAATAACATAGATATCTGGAGGCTTCTGGGCTGGTCGAATATCTAACATACACATATCAATGGCATTGAAGGGCAAGTTAAGGTGGACGGAGAAAAGAAGTGGAGAAGTAACAGTCAAAACTCTGTATAGGAAAAAAGTGATGTCTACTATGAATTTGCACAGAGCCCGGCAAGAACTACCATTGTGGAGAAATTTATGGAAGATTAAGGAAGCACACATGATACATATATTTGATTGAAAATGGTTAAACAACTGCCTACGGACTAAAGCTGCTATGCAAAATAGAATAAATGAATGGAGTGATAGTTTCTGCCCACTATATGAAACTGAAGAGAAAACTGTAAATCATCTTTTCTTTGCTTTCCCCCAAACTCAATGAGTTTGGTTTGCGCTCCCATGGGCTCTACGTACAGAAGATCCTACAACTAAAAAAGTTAAAAAAAAAAAATGGATAACTGAAACTCATAGGTGCAACTAACATTATCTGGAAATGGAGGAATGACTGTATTTAGGGATAAATCTTTCTCAACTCCAGATGTGTTTATGGAGATTTTGAACCACTGGTAGCAATGGGAAAAGAATTTTATGACACAAAATCTTGACTGCACAAATGAGACGGTGAAATGGAACTCTTGACTCCTTGATCCGAACTATTCAGAGTGGAATAACATCTACTTTGATGGGTCAAAAAAATCAACTCCACTACAGGAGCTTATGGTTTCATATGTGTGTGTAGCAGCAAAAGGAGAATATCAGGAATTCCACTCAGCAAGAGAAGCAGAAGCTTGTGCAGCAAAGGAAAGCTTGATATTTGCTGCTCAAATGGGGTGGAGGAAAGTTTCCATTTTTAGTGATGCACAGTCCCTGATCAAGTAGATTAAAGGAGATGATGCTGACATGGCGCGGCAACTTTGGGATTACATATGGTATCGTAAGAGAACTCCATATAATATATACAACTTGGACTCCGTTTGGTTAGCAAGAGTATGCCGAAAGTAGAATAGGAGAAAGTTGAGTGCAAGGCATTTAGGATACTGTAAGAATATATGGAAAAGTATACTGGGAATTTTTTTTGTGGGGGCCACACTTTCGTACAAAGTCCTCTGTTACAAACACCAAGTTCGGCAATAGTCCAAACAGGGCCTTAATGAATCATAATATTATACTAATCCTGAATTACTGATCCACCTATTATTTGAATATGGGTCTTAGCCATTCGATCTTTCTTATAGTTTTATTAATTTTTCTTGAGATCACAGATTGGACGGTCGAGATCTTCACAAGCACAAAAGATCTGACAAATAAAAGATGGAAACACTATAATACTATACATCCAAGAAGTACCATATCTTTCCTCTCTCTCTCTCTTTCTCTCTCCCCAGGGAAAGAGCAGCAGCAACTACAACCACCATCAACGGTTGGCTTTTCCAGTGATGAGAGCGACGTTTGTTCTAACAGTTTCTCAATTTTTGAAGCAAAGGCTCGTAGTCGTTTTAGATCTCCTTCTCTCGAATTTTCCTATTAGGCTTTAGGTCTTCTATATTATGGTCGAAAATCACAGTAGAGATGCATAACCTTCTACAGGTATTGTCTCTCGATAGATCGATCTCTGCTCTTTAGCTTGTTCTTTTTTCTCCTTTTTTTTTTTTCCGTTAATGGAGATCGTCATTTAGTGATTTTAATTGTTTCTTTTTCTTCTGTTTGTCTTTTCGATTTGCTTTTCAGCAAAAAATGGTGGTTTCAGGGCCTGTAACCCCTGGGCTGGTATGATATTCATTTCAATTTGTTTCTTTCTAGTTGATTGTCTGGTTATGATTATAGAATGCTGAAGTAGGAAAGCTTGTTTGCTAACTATTAATTGTTTTCTTCGTTTTTCCTTTATAACTCAATTTCCAGTTAGATCGTCGAGAGAATATATTAGATTGTGAGCTTTGATTATAGTTTGTTGTAATCATCTGTAAGTTTTGCTTTCTGTTCGACAGATTTATCCACATTTATGTAAGAAACGCCTTTTTTTTTTTTTTTGGTAATTCATGGTGATGGATGTGATAGTATTGAATTTCATCATGCTGTTGTTCATTTTTCTTTCAGGCCACATTGAGATTTCTTTCCTTGATATGGCTCTGTATCATGAGTTCTTGTTCTTGTATGCATCACATCGTCTTTATAAATCTAGAAAACTGTGGTTGAGGCGTTTTGATTGACTTAAAATTGTAGATGGCCATTTTTGCACCATGTGCCACATCATCAAATTGAATATGACGAGAAAAAGAAATGCCATGTCATTATCTTAAGATTGCCCAGTTGGCATTATTTGCTAGAGCATGAGGCTTACACATTTTAATTGTTTAGCAAAATGGGCTTTGCCAGACACCTCAATGGGCACCTTATAATTTTTTCCATGACGCTTGATGTCCCTAGATCATCCGGCAATGCCAAAGCTTTCGGGACGTCAAATATGCTTAAATACATGAGAATTTCCAAAGAAAAGAGTGCATGCTTCCAAAGTTTTGGAAAGAGCAAGTTAGGAAAGTATTAGACCTTGCTAGAAAGGTGAATTTAATTTCTTACATACAAAAAGAATCTAATGGCTTTAATTTTGGTCTCATTTGATAACTTATTCAATTAGCATTTCAATGAACCCAAGATCATGATTATTTCGAGTTAAATTGAGAAAGTTATGAGCAAAAACCCCGAACAGTGTTGCTTGCTAGGATGCTATTGGATGTGCCTCCAGTGCTCTCGTGTGCCGGCACCAGTTTGTCAGTTTTGCCATGTTTTGTTCCCGGACCTTGTGTGGATGTCCTGAGTCCCTTTTTTCAATCCTTTTGGACATTTTAAGGTCTTGCATTTCATATTTTGATCATTTTTTGACTTAGACTTAGCCTTTCTTTCGTATGAGACAGATAAAGAGTATGCCCAAATAGAGTACTCCCAACACTTGTCTGATGTAGACACTTGGATCCTCAGTACTTGGCTCTCCCGACACTTATGCATCCGACATTTCATGCCAGAGAGACTTTGAGAACTTGGCACTTACATTTAAGTGCCCGCCATATTATGCAATCAACTTATAAGTCCTGTCATGGCATGACTTGTTGGGCATATAATTTATTTATTATTGCATATTAGATTTGTATGTACTTGCCAGAAAGGAGATCTCTTTCTCGGGAAAGAGCTCACTTGGAGGCGTTTTCATGGGGAGGGGGAGGGGGAGGGGGAGGGGGGAGGTATCTGGTAGTTCTTAAGATATGGCATCCATGGGCTGGGTGGATTCTAACATGCCAGTTTAAGGTCTGAGACTCTGAGCCATAAACCCACTGATTGGCACCAGTTGGGAGGACTGTAGAAATGGAATATATTTTTACAACTGCTGGAAAAGCCTTCTGGCGGTAAGTTCGTATCATGGTGCCCTCATCCAGCTGAAGGAGTTTGCACATCTGCTCTTGGATTGTGATTGTGCATTGAGAATATATATGTCACTGATTTGTGACGACAGTTTTGAGAGCAAAATTTTAGCCCATTGAATTATTTCATTCAGAAAAAAGGATTTTGGAGCCATTTCAGTGAGTAGATGGGAATCCGAATCACTAAAAAGAGGAGGAAAGAATATTAGGTCTTGATCTGTCAAACAGACTGAAAACAGATAGGCAAGGATGCAATGTACAAATTTAAAGTTCATTGGCGGAGAGGAGGTTCAGATTCATCAAATAAGCCATTAAGTATTAGAGTTTCATTTTACCTCCTGTGCAGTTTTTTGTACTGATTTGCTACTGAATTAAAAGTGATCATTCTTTGTCAAATGAGCCATGAAGCAAAGATTTTGGCTTTTTCTTTTTTATGGTTGTCAAGTAGGAGGATGTGCCGCCAGAATTTTCTTGTATTCATACACAACACACCTGTAAAGAAAGGAGGGACATATCAAAATTGTGTGTTTTTCCCGGATTGGCTTATATTATTAGATCAGCATTCATACCAATGTTCCTTCTATTGCAAGTTTGTTTAATAGTGCAACTCAAAGTGACAACTATAAAGCAATTGAAACAATGGTAACTCTACCTTATGATTAATACTGGTACTTTATTTGAGGCACTCTGAAACCTAGGGTAAACTCCGATATGGCACTCTCACTTGTACTCCTGGTTTCTCTCTCCTAGTTCCATGCTGGTCTGTAGAATTATGAATGGTAAAGTCTTGATCTGTGGGTTTGTTGAATATAACTCTGCCAAGTTCTTCAATATTTCGACACAGCTGATTTTTTATGAGTTGTTTAATACCTTTATACTAGAATAAGACTGTTTTTAGTTTATTAATTTAGTTATGCATAAGATTAGCATTGCACTTGCTTCTACATGCCTATGATATTTTATTCTATAAATGCTTATTTATTTGCAATAAATTTGCTTGACTTAAATAATAAAGCATATTTTGATTATGTGGCAGGTGTCGTTTTTGCTTGGAATTGCCCCAGTGTTTGCTGCATGGATATATTCTGAGGTTTTAGAATATAAAAAGTCTTCATCCCCTTCTAAAGTGTAAGTTTCTTCTCTACAACTTGGAGAATATATAGGCTTTCTAATAGTACTGGAGTGTGAACATATAATTACATATGGGAGAATTGAACCATTGTTGGTTTAGAAGGTAAAACTAGATCTAGTTATGCATATATCTGATCTTTAGTGGAAATTATTGGCATTTCACTTGCTTTTGGTAGATATTCTGTTTCAATTTAGTTTAATTTAATCATATATGTAGCTTCATAAAGAAAAGAAAAAGGAAGAATGAAAGTAATTCAGAGCCCATGGATTGTTATGAGGCAATTACAACAATACTCGATATTCTAAAATAGATGCAACAATACATAAGTAGCTTCTTTTCGTGATGCTCAAAAAGCTGTTCTAGCAATTGAAATTCTTCATACTATTTGAAAATATTAAACAAAAAGATATTAATGTAGTCATGTTTCTGAACCCAACTAGTTGGGATAAGGCATTATGTTTGATTGTTCTTGTCTTGAACCCTACATGGATAATTGATATTAAAGCTGTGCACCTAGTGATGCTTATGATGGAGCCTGAAGGTTGGTAACAAAATTCTATGGGATGGTGCTTACATATGGAAGCTTCTATGATTTAGAGCCAAAAGTTTATTAACAGTTTGAAACCATAGTGTTGAATTTTCATGAAATAGGCATAACTTCTCTAGGTATTTCCCAAGATTTTTTTCTACAAAATTCCCCTTTTCCCCGATACTTGCCTAAATTTTCTTGAAGTTCAGAGATTTATGCCAATTTAAATTTCCTACAAAATATCTCATGGAGATTCCATATCTTAAAGATCTGAAGTTTTCCAAAATTCTAAACTTGGGTGAAGTTTAAGCTCTAAAGATGATAATCCTATGTTGGACTTTTGGAGTCATTGATGAGCATTAGAAGTGACTTAGTCTAGAATGTTAACAGAATTAACAATATAAGTTAATAGGTTGCTTAAATTTTGAAGCTCAATAATTAAGCCTTATGTAGCAACTTTTCACAAATTTTATGAGAATGTCCTCAAAAAAGGTAATAGTGATATATTAGTTATATTTATATATGAAATACTGAGATTTGGTGAAGCAACAAGAATTTTTGAAGGGTTAGAAAACCATCAATAGGATGAGGCTTGAGATCCATAGAGATACAAAGGAAACATTAATGCTTCTTTGGATTTTGCTGTTTCATCAGCTTGAAAGTCCCTATGAGTTCAAGGATTAAGTCTCAACTTCGATTTGCATTTTATAGATATGTTAATAGAATATACATAAAATCCTTAACTCATTTCAATAATACACTGACTATGATATTAACTGTTTTGTGGACTCAATAAAGTCCAAATTACGTTTTTGACAGATCTTATAGAGATTTGTTATATGTTTTAATATTGAATAACTTAGAACTTTTAAGTGCAAAGCCATACTTGTTTGAAATAAAATTCTAAATAATATCTTATTTCTTTGTTAATAACCAAGAAAAGATTTGTTGAATCTTTGTAAAGAGATTTCAAATTACCAAATAAGTTAATTGAGGCACAAAATAAGCCAAAATGAAAAGGAGGCAAATCAAATCTGGGTCTGTTGATGGATGCCACCTCCGTTCACATTCCGAGGTCGGGGAACAGCTTGGCAGATCATTTGGCTTGAGCAGGAGTGGGGGGGGAGGATTGGTTTGCAGGCCTTCCCTTCTCTGACTTGTTGGGTGATGTTTCGAGCCATGATTATGATGGGTGATCAGCTATCGCTATCGTTTATTGTTTCCATTTTTGGTTTTATTTGGTCTTGTTATCCCTCTCTCTTCTTCTTACTTCTGTATTTTGTGTTTTCTGGCTCCTTGTGTTCACCTTGAGCACTAGGGCTATTTGTAGCTCTCTTTTTTTTTATATATATCACGGTTATTCATCAAAAAAAAAAAAAAGGGCCTGACAGAACATTGCCACTCCAAATAAAGATCTTTCTATATGTAGGTTTTTTTGACTTGTTGGTAATCTCACCACTGAATGGGAAAGGTTAGAGCATCGGATAGGATAGAGGAGAGGTAGGCCCATGTGTGGATATTTGTCTTGTTCATTGCCTTTCTAGGGGTATTTATAGGTCTTTAATGAACTCATTACATTGATACTAGTTGACCTTTCTCTATATCCTTTTGATTTTTTGACTAGGATCTGCACCATTGGGTTATGTAGGTGGTGATGAGACTATTAATGTTGAAGAATAGCATGGTTTATTAAGTGTGTACTGATGATGGTATCACATTCCAATGGCTCAAACCTTGTCTAGCCTTCTCCTTAGCTGCTATACATATGACCTCCATAAAATCCCCTAGGTGACGTTATGTTTGTGGAAGTGTTACCTGGCATGTAAACCTTGGACATGCTAAGACTGAGAACATGTAAGCCAGCCTTCTACGGCAATCTAGAAGTCCTCTAAGGTGTAAACATGTTACCATTAATGGTGTATCAGATTATGGGTACCTAATTACCCTAAAGTCATGTTAGGATAATGAAGTCCACTTCAAGCATCATACCCTTCCCCATATCCATCATCTGGCTTAGTGAGCTCCCAATGGTGGATCAAAGATATAGATCTGTACCCAATTTAGCAAAAATTTCACTTAAAAAAGTGGGCAGGGATTTGAAGTGTCCAACACATATCCCACTCCCGTATCCATGTCATGTCATATCAAACACGGGCATGACAGGAAAATTGAAGGATGCAGGTATCATATTTGGGTAAGGCATATTATTGTTGTCCCCAAGTTTTACATATTTGTGAAAAAGATGTTATGCTAAAATGTTAAATATTGCTTTAGTTTGTTAAATGGGTGTTTTAGACATTTAAAAAAAAAAAAAAAAAAAAAACTTAAAAGGGAGGAAAGGAATTTGGTGAGTTGATGCATCCGTATCTTTTGCTGTTCTCATCCCCACTCTCCTCTTACTATAAAACGGCTGTACATGTTTGACAGTAATTCACCAAATGGGAAAACTGCTGCTATATGTGCACATTTCCGCCTAATTGTATATGTATGTGTATTTATTTACATATAACATATACACAAATAATTACATGCCCATGGCATCTTGGCTTCACTATCAAGGACAATCAGGTTCTGGTTCCCATGATGAACATCGCTTCCCTTGTGTTCCTATATCAGTAATAGGGAGGCTGACTTTCTAGCGGAAAAGGAAGCTTCTAATCAACAGGTGTATATTGGGGATCTACGAATTATTAGCAGTTTCTTGTCCTTGTTTAAGCTTTTTCTTTTGGTTATTTTTGCATGTATTTTTCTTGATCACCCCCTTTTTTAATGACATGTTTTTATTCTTCTCTTCTTTTGCCTTATAATAAAATCTATGTTTCCCATCTAAAAGAAAAAGAAAACAAACTTTTTCATTGTTATATATTATATACTTTTATTTTATTTTTCCACAAATTTGTAATATGTTCTAGTTTTACAAGCAACAGTTCAGAAGAAAAATGTTGTAGTTCTTTGGTGGAACTTATGATTGATCATTAGACTCTCAAGTGGAATTTATGATTGATCATTGGACTCTAAATTTGAAACATTAGCTCTTATTCCCCTTTCTGACCTTATGTTTTCTCCTGTTTATACATCACCAACTATTTTTTTTTTTTTTTGAACTTCTCCTTGTCCTTACTGGTATTCCTTGATTCATTTAAGATTCTATCTCTGCTCAATATCTGACATTACTGGTTGCAGCCATTCAGATATCAATCTGTCTGAACTGGGAAATGATACAATCAAGGAACATGATCGAGCTATTTTGCTTGAAGGAGGCCTCAAAAAATCAACATCTGCAAAATTTTACAGTTCATCAGTCAGAGCAAACCTAATCAGGTTGCTAGATATTGGAGATGCAAAATTATGGTAGATTTTCATTTTGAGCGCATTCATTGAAGTCTTGCTTACATATCCTATGGGGTTACCATGGATTTCTAGGTTTATTACAATGGATGATTCATTCTTGCTGGAAAACCGATCAACTTTGAGAGCAATGTGAGTCAACTGCAGAAAGTGATCTCATTATTGCATTGCAGTCCTGCATTCTCACATATAATGCTATAATGTTATGTAGGTCTGAGTTTGGGGCAATTCTGGTGTATTTCTACATATGTGACCGCACAAATTTAATTTCAGAGTCTACGAAGGTGCTTTATATATTCTTATTTGATTGCATCTTTCTCTTATGATTTTGTTTCTGATCACTTTTGCACTAAGGAAATTATTCTTGACTATAACTATATATGATGAAGTCCACAAATGTGGTTTTTGCATGGCTATATTGTCTGTGCATTCCGGGTCTAAGGTCCCTGGGTATAGGACGGTTGCATCAGATTGCCAGCAGGTGTAAAACCTTGCTGATCCCTTTCTTGATTAATAATTTTGCTAAATCCCATATCACATAACTCGATATAGTGACATGCTTTGGTACCATAAATGTTAACATGTAAGAATTCTGGAAAAACCAATGCTTTAATACTATAGAAGTTAATGTGCATGAAATATCAAGTAACTATATATTCTTATTTGGTGTCTTTATGAGGATTCAATGCTCATACTTTCATAACACTATGTACAAAGTGTGAATTCAAGGGACTGAATGTAAACAAGATGTACAAGCATGAATTCAAGGGATGGAATGGTTCTTTTGGATACTGTGTTTTGAGAGAGTTTATGCATTATCAACGAGTTTTAGGAACATTCTGCATATAAGGATTAGCTCCAAATGTTAAAGATGGGCATTCAAAAGAACTCAATGAGAATTTTTCTTATTTTATATAATATATATATATATATTCCTAATTATATGATACCCAAGAGTTTACGATCAATTTGAGCCCAGTATTACTTGTCCTTGTAACTGTAAACAAATTAAAGATTGCAGAAAGTAGTTTTTTAAATTGGAAAATAGCGTCTTGTTTGACAGATCGACATCTTTTTATAACTTTAGTAGGAAATCAAAATGGTCATGTGGTTTCAATTGGTTATATTAGAAGGTCATGGATTTGACCCCCTCTTTCCAAATTTTGTATGAACTTGATCTCAAATATAGAGCATGATTCTGCAAATCTCGAAACTCACCCTCAAGTTGGTACATTGATGCAAAACATGACGAAGATGGACAGATTCTTACAATGCTGGTCCATTCCATGGCCTTGAATCCCTTGATACATATGCTTACTGATATTCTACAAACAAATGGTGTACAAATCTTCTTTTTAATTATCGAAAGAAAAGGTCATAATTTATTTCAACAAGGTATACGTTTTCCTTTGAAATATGGGATACTATGATAAGTATCACTGATTTATGATATAGCATATACTGAAGCTATCAGTAGAGTTATCAATGCTTATTTCATGAAGCAGAACTCTACTCATACACGTTCTTGTACTACTTATTTATTTATTTGTCTCAGTAACTAGGGTACCCTATTTGTAAGTTCACCTCCAGGCAGATGATGATCTACCCAATTGACAACTGTACACATGAAAAACCCAAGAAGGTCATGCTTAAAGAAATACAATATCTTATATCCCAACTTTTTATGAGACATTAACATTCCTTCCATAAAACATCTCAATTACAAGAACACTTTAGAGGACATTAGTCCCTGAACACTAATGAGGCTGTTCAAACAGGCATAGGTCAACTAAATGACTCTGTAATAGCCTCGCAATCATCTCTAGCCAAGTATGATTTTCCAATCAAAAGGGGAGAGTGGGAGATCAGCAGTGTCATAGTCATAGGTGGTAAATATTCTCAACCCATGCCTACTTCTGACAGGTGATCTGCAACGTAAGAGCATAGTATTCTGGCAACAATAGTCTTGTCTTCCACCTATTGTGGAATCATTTATACTTCTTTTTTTCAAATCATCAGATGCAATGCTGTTCTTCATTTTAAATTAATGAACATGCCAAGATAAAATGCTGCTCAGTATTACCTTTTCTTTTAATTATTTTTTGAGAAGTTTACTTGCACAAACCCTTGTGATGGAATAAATTTTTCATCTTAAATTAATTCAAAAAAAAATGTTAAAAGTGCTTCTAACAAGACCACTCTCATACTATTGGGTTTAGCTACAAGGATTTGTTACTTTTTATAATTGACTGCATTTGTGGAAACCCTTTCCATACTGTCATGGTTGTAGAGTAAATTTGCACAGGCACCTTGGAAGTCATCTTTGTTTTAGTAAAATATTCTGAGTTTTCTTTTCCTTGTTTTGTTTAACATGCTGGATGGAAATTCCTTAATTAAGAATGAAAAAGGGTCTCAGACAAGCTGCTTGTAATAACAGAATATATAGCAAAAGGAAAGTTTTATAGGATGGTGAAAAACAATTTAGAAGTAACCAAGATAGCTGATTATATTAATCGTTTGAATAATAACAGTGGAGACATGAAGTTGGGAGGTAAAAGTAAGCATGTTAAATACCAGGCTGCATATATGATGAAATGAAACTCAAGATGGCTTTGGCTTACATCTTTAGATGTTAGTATGTCGTATCAGAAGTTAGTCTAGCCCTTTTTTATAACATCCAATAGGGAAAATCTAACTGAGCTCTCCACAGGACCAGGCCTGAGTACAGACTCTTTCTTCTTCTTCTTCTTCTTCTTATTATTACTATTATTATTATTTTTTACTTCATTTTAAGATTGTTTTTCTTTTCATGAATTCATGAATCTGACAGGACTTCCCCAAATTTTTGTTTCACTTGTGTTGAATGCACAAAACCTATGGTACTTCGACCCTTCAGTTTTCTGCCGTACCCATGTCAGATATGACATGACATGGGTATGGGTGTGGGATATGTATTTGACACTTTAAATCCATGTCTTTTAAATGATCTTTTTATTTTATAGTTGGGTACACACCCAGATCTTTGGACATATCAACATTTAGGGGCCAATTAAGATGGTTAAAATTAGTATTCTCATGTATAAAATTAATATTATCATGACATGGGTATCTTGCTTCTTTATATGTACACTATTTTATCATTATTTTTTTAATGACTGATGTTCCCATGATCCTTCTTCGCCGAGTCCCGTATCCAATAATATGGAGAATTGGAGATCAGATGGATTCAACACCTACACCATTAAATGCATTCCCATACCAATACTCAGGTCCATGTAATATAGATGAAAACCACAATTAATACAGCTGGGGGCCTAGCCCCTCTGTCCCTCTTTTTTGCCAATTTAGACCTTGTGAGAAATTGGAGAATAAAATAAAATTTTCGATTTTAATATAAGACTACAAGATTTTTAGGGGGACGGGGAATAGGAATCTTTCCATAGTCCACCAAAGGATCCTATCATTTCTGTCGCCTTATGTCATCTTAAATTTTCTCTGCAGCAAATTTGCTTACTAATACTTTTTAATAGGACTAGGGTTTGGTGTTTCATAAATCAATCCTCTGCTTTGATAAAGTTTTGCGCTTCACTTCGGCTGACATTGTTTCAAGAGCTTCATGAACATTGAAAGTTGAATAAAGTGGTTGCTGTCATTGCTAAATATGGTCTTGTAAATGTTATTGCTGTGTGCTTCTTGGAGACCCCACTAATAGTTGACAAGAGGAAACAATGTAAACCTTTTCTCTTAGGGTACATTTGAATCACATGAATTCAAAGATACATGAGAATTGCAATGCAAATGAATTGTAAATCTTATGATTTCAAATATTCTGTTGTTTGGTTGACATGTTAATCATATTATGCCTAATTTATTTAATTTTTATAGCTAGTGTATTTTTTTTCCTTTACTATTTATCTAATTCAAGTGATGGATTCTCTTACAAATAGGAATGGCAATGGGGTAGGTTCGGGGCGGTTTTTGACAAACCCTAACTTGATCCTATAGGAGTTCCTCTATACCAAACCTGCTTCTACCCCTATTGGGTTGTATTGAGGTGGGTCAGATTGACCTGACTGCACCGCATATTATACGTAAAGACTGTTTTCAAAGTAAAATATATACTTTTTTAATATATATATATATATATATATATATATATATATTTATATATGTCGAGCATGGTTCTACGGACCGGTCCAGTCCCAAGCTGTGATACATACTTTGTATCGTGGGGTTATTCACCGGACCGGTTGTACCGGTGCGGTATTTTTTTTTCTTCTTTAATTTGTGGATTGGACGGTCTAGACCGGTTGCAATTTGGATCGGTCCGGTACCAACCGGTGGTGCCGTTGGTCCGGTGATCGGTGCCGTTGATCCAGTCCTTTTTTTAATTTGAAAATTTGATGCCGGTCCATCACTTTTGTACCGGATCCAGACCGACCGGTACCACCAGTCTTGGCACATTAAACCTTGATGTTGAATGGCAACAAAGCTGGTTAGGGTTAAGCCCAACCAAACCTGAACTTGATCCTAACCCAATTTATGGGTTACCAAATCGGAATCATTAGGGTGGGGTGGGGCAGGTTTAGGGATGGCAATGGAGGCGGATTTTGACAAACCCTAATCTGCCCCTAAAGGAGCCCCCTAATACCAAACCCGTTCCTGACCATATAGGGGCGGGTTCAACTTGGATGTAAGATATACTAACAAATAAATGTTTTTTAAGTTCAATCTTTAATTCTTAAACATATTTACTTATAAAATATATAATTAAAATATAGGTGAATGGCAACAAGTTGGGTTAGGGATGGGTTGAGTCAAACTCGGGGGGGAGGGGAAGCCTTTTAAACCACCCCAATGGAATACTTATTTTATGTGGGAATTACAATAAACATCCTCCAGGGTGTGAATTATAATTCTCATGAATCATGGGAATTGGGTGTCTTTTTTTCTCATGTGAATTTCAATTGGTCATCCAAATGCAAGATTGAAATTCAAACCTACCAATTCCAATTCCCATCCCTGAATTCCTGTGATCCAAACAAACCCTTATGGAATTTATGTTGTTCATGGAAATTAGGACCATCTCATAGATGGGCTACTGTTAGTTTTGACTCGACGGTAAGCCTTCATCTTATAGAGCCAGTCTCATCGTTTCTGTTCAAATTTTATATGTGCATCAAAAACTATATACCTGGTAAATTCATTCTTTTTGATTGAACATTCTTCTTCTTCTTCTTCTTTTTTTCCCTCATCTTTTGATAAATAATAAGATGGAATTGCATTGGAATAGGAACATAGGAGCAACCCTATGTTCATGATGTTTATAAAAAGAGGCTAGCAATTAAAAGCAGCTGGGCTTGGGGAATGAACTTGTATTTATCATAACACTGTACATCAAACAATCATTTGCTGTGGTTTAGTGTTTTTTACAATGTAATCTTTGATTTTTCCTTGGACAGAAATATAACCGCGACCTCTTCCTCTTTCTCTACATGCTTCTCATCATAGTTTCTGCTATGACTTCATTGAAGAAGCACCATGACAAGTCAGCATTCTCTGGAAAATCCTTGCTTTACCTTAATCGTCATCAAACTGAGGAGTGGAAAGGATGGATGCAGGTAAATATTCTGTGAAAAATTCAATCCTTGTGTTGCAGTGACATTTTGGCCATGAAAAAGGAATAGATATTAACATATTTCAGCATTCACTTTGATTCATTTGACATATTTTGTGATTTCCTTTTGAACTTATCATAGCAATTGGCTGCTGGCTAGAACTACATTGATAGTTTTCTATGTTTATTAATATTAATAAGAGTAGTATAAATTTCATTCAATGACCATTCCTTGCAATTTTGATCGTAAATACCTCTTGTTGGTTGCAAATGGTAATAAGAGACTAGTGGAAAGATAATGTGTGATTCTTGGTTGCCATTTATGACAATGATGTGGAATTAAAGCACTTGAAACACTTCCGCCAATAGGTTAAGATTCATGCATCCTGGCCAGATAATTCATGTTTTCACTGCAATATTTTATCATTTGGTTTCCAATTCACTGAATTATAAATAGCATACTAGTGGCATAATTGACCATTCACTTTTTGCATTTTCAACAGGTCCTATTTTTAATGTACCATTACTTTGCGGCAACAGAGATATACAATGCAATACGTATCTTTATTGCTGCTTATGTCTGGATGACTGGATTTGGCAACTTCTCCTATTATTACATCCGAAAAGATTTTAGTCTTGCACGCTTTGCTCAGGTGACTTCATAACTTTGAGAGATATTATCATTTTCATTGTTAGAAGTGGTTTGTATTCAATACATATTCGTTTGAATAATTTAGAAGATCCATAATTATTTTGGTCTTTAATGCAGATGATGTGGCGACTGAACTTCTTTGTGGCTTTCTGCTGCATCGTTCTTAACAATGACTACATGTTGTACTATATCTGCCCCATGCACACACTTTTCACTTTTATGGTGTATGGAGCACTTGGTATTTTTAACAAGTATAATGAGATAGGATCAGTAATGGTTGTGAAGATTATCTCATGCTTCTTGGTAGTTATCTTGATTTGGGAAATTCCTGGAGTTTTTGACCTCTTGTGGAGTCCTTTGACATTTCTTATGGGTTAGTAACCTAAAGCTTTTGTTGATTATTAATCACATTTTTCATATGCTAGCTAACATGCTAATAGTTTTTTGTTTTTTGTTTCAATGGCAGGGTACTCGGATCCAGCAAAAGTGGAGCTCCCACGTTTGCATGAATGGAATTTTAGATCAGGGCTTGATCGCTACATATGGATTGTTGGAATGATATACGCCTATTATCACCCAGATGTAATTTCACAAATACTGGTTCTCCAGTCATTTTGCAGGACTTGCTTTCTGGATTGCGAAGTTTTTAAAATCGTTTAATATCATAGGTTGAGAGGTGGATGGAGAAACTGGAGGAATCTGAAACCAAGCGAAGATTATCAATCAAAGCAAGCATCGTTGCAGGCTCCTTACTTGTGAGTTTTGTGATCCTGTTGTTATACAAGTTTTTCAAGATGTCAAATATTGTTTTTTTTTTCTTATTACTTGGGACCTTTTTCACAAAATGAATCGTCTTTTCTAATTCTTTTCCTTGTTTAGGTTGGTTATTTGTGGTACGAGTACATTTACAAGTTGGACAAGGTTACATACAATAAGTTTCATCCCTACACATCATGGATCCCAATAACGTGCGTATTGGGGAGTTTTGCAGTATGGATAATTAACTTCTGAATTTAATACAGTTTCTAAATTATTTCTTGCTATCTCACCACTGTACTTTGCTTTATTTGTGATTCCAGTGTCTACATTTGCTTGCGGAATTTTACACAGAAGCTTCGAAGTTTCTCTTTGACTCTATTTGCGTAAGATACATGTGATGAACTCTTTTTTCCAATCTACAATTTATGGGCTCCACATTCTGAGCGTTAGTCTTCTGACTATTTTTGTGTTACTAGGTGGCTTGGCAAGATAACTTTGGAGACCTATATTTCCCAGTTCCACATCTGGCTAAGGTGTGAACCCTTAATTGGATTCTGTTTGGAATGATGGAAACAGGACTTACCCATATTCTTTATGCCATGCATCCAATATAGATGAAATATCTGCATTTAAATATTGCATCATTTGGTTTTAAAATCTCTTGTGGTCGTCAAAATCGAGTTCAAGACTCTTTAACAAATGTCGTACTGCCCCTTCAACATGAATCTGCAGATCAGATATTCCCAATGGACAACCTAAGTGGCTTCTTTCCCTGCTGCCAGATTATCCATTGCTCAACTTCATACTCACAACTGCCATTTATCTCTTAGTAAGTGAAGCCGGCCTTGACTTTTTATAAGTGATAATAGATGAAAGTAACAACTAAATCTCAATTTTTTTACTTCGCTGCTGTCTTGGCTTCCTTGTGCAGATATCGTACCGGCTCTTTGAACTAACTAATTCACTTAAGGTTGTCTTTATACCAACAAAAGACAACTGGCGGTTGCTGCGTTATCTTACTGCAGGGGCTTTTATTTCGTTGTGCTTGTACTGCATCTCATTGATTCTTCTTCGAATCCCTTAAACACCGGTATGCCACTTTGCTACTTTAGGATTGTTGATAAGTGAAAAACAAAGAAACTTTTGCGATCGGCAGAAAAATTAGAATTGCAATCATACATCATACTGTGCGTATAAACAAGAATTTACGCCAACAGCCGCATGGTTAACCTGAATCACCATCCTGAGGATGCGTGATGACATTTCTTTCTTCCTTTTTCCGACATCTAATACAAATTAGTTCTACACAGGCTTGACACATGAGAATCAGACAGTTATAAACTGATTTCTTGTTGAAGTTTTGAAGAATTCAGAGCCAGGAAATAAGTAAACTTAGAAGGTGTTTCTTCAGAATCCAGCTTGAGGAGCTAGTTTCCAACATTTTGGAAGAAAATTTTAGCATCCTCCTGAAATTGTGCCATCACCATTTGACATTCATTCATTGAAGTTGGACAGGCTGATCTATGATTAGTCATCAAATGAGGTAGGGTTTTCCTTGCAGAGATTGGAGTGAGCAGGCTGGCTAAGAGGAACCAGATATATTTTTATATAGTTCAGATATTTGTATATCTCTCTCTTTGTTTTCCAAGGTTACGGATTCATTTCAAAATTACAACCAAATTAAAGATTCATTTCAGTGCATTTTTTTTTTTTTGCTTCCTCGAGCCTTGCCTGAGCCTACTTAGGTGACAAATCAAGCAATATACGCCCCATGAAACTATCAAAGTTCACCATGCCAAATGTTCTCCACTGAGCCTTGCATTACATCTAGAGGTGGCAAATTTTGACTCAGGCCAGCTAACCCATGCCCGGTATTTCAATGGGTTTGGATTGACAAAAAATATTATTTTCGTAATCGGGTCAATCCGAACCTGTCTGAATAATAAATGGGTTGTGTTCGTGGGTATGTATTATAAACCCATCAGCCCATAAAAAGAGCCCGCTTATTAAATGGGTGGATTTGGACTGACCATATATCAAACTTACCTGTTCTGATCAGATCCGAAATTGCCCAAACCTGTTCCATTGCCAGCTCTGAATGTAACCTGAGAATGGCGACTAAACGAAGTCAATTCTTATCTAGCATGGCGACTCGCACCAGCACCAAATAGGCCAACACCAGGTTCAACCTCTGATCAAGAATTAACCAAATGACACGAGCAACCCACCTGGTCTAGTAGTGTCCCTAGACATATCCCATTTCCAAGGAAACATTCACAACCTGTCTGAGACTCTAAGCTCTGTGTTGGAGAAAGAGTAGCCGTTCTACCATCCATAATACACATGAAGAAAAAGTCGAACCGCTAAAAGAAGTGTGCCACATTCTAAAAAAATTATTTTAATGATGAAAAGATATGATATTTTCAAGGTCTATTATATTTTTTTGTTACCAGTCAACTTTTTGCTATCTTGATTAATGTTACCAGTCAACCTTTTGCTATCTTGATTAATACTGATCAGAGTTAATAGTTAGGTCAATGAATCAAAAATAATATCATCATAATTGAAAGTCAAACAAGAAACCAAATTTCCATTACTTGAACAATCAATATTCAGTTTGAACTTTGAACAACCCATAGAAATAAATCACCTACTATATAAAATTAACTCTAAAAAAATGGAAATACAATCTTTATCGAAAATAATAAAAAAACCTAATCTAAGTAAATTTACTACTGATATGAGACTACGACAAATAGTAGGTACATAGAGAGAGTACATCATGAAGCATCAGTGCGTGGATCTCTCACATCTTCAGCAGGTACGTACCAACTCTTAGCACATCCACGTCGGTATTATTCCCATGTATACATTCTGACTCCCAGCTAATATCCGTATGAAATCCACAAACCCATCTCTGTCTCTGGATATTTGTCCATTCGCTCCAGAATTTACAATCCAATAAGGACTAGGATGAGCAAATTATACATCAGTGCAAATCATGCAATATAAGCTTCAAGTTAGGTTAGCTCGTACCTGCTTTGCTCAATGCAATCACGAGCGAAGTTTTCGAACTTATCACAGTTGTAGCAGATCACTTTTGACATGTCTCTATTTATTCCATGCTTCCTTCTAAGACGCTTGGTACCTATGCCTGTCTTAGGTGCTTTCTCAACTATTTTCCTTGTTGGGGCACCTTACCCTTGCGTTTGCGCCTAGATCTAAATGTCTTGCGCTTCGCTGGTTCGGCTAAGAGTGTAGTGCTATTAGACCTAGCAATTTAATGCTCTGCCTTGAGCTCAAGATGACGCGCCAAATCAATGAACGTTTTAATGTTCTTATTGTGCGTCATGGTGAGCTTTATGTGCCCCCACAAATCATGTAGGGATCTTAGAACAATGAGAATTTGTTGCTCATCAGTCAGGCTATTCCCAACGACTTTCAGATTATGTATCATAGACGACATCTTCCTAAGATGCTCTACAATACTGACTTTGGGAACCATCTTGTAGGTCTTAAATTTCTTCGTCAGTGCACACAATTTGGTAGCTGAGGTACCAGTGAACGCGAGTTTCAATTCATTCACATCTCTTGTTGTAACAACCTGAAAAATTCTAAAAATATTAACTTGCAAATCTTAGGATAAGATGCCAATTTAATGGGATTGATAGTTTAATCTCATTTAGTAATTTAGTTAGAACACCTAAATCTTTAATCACATAAAATGCAATAAAAAACCTAAGCCATTAAGACTGAGTAAATTAGACTGATATATTTAGGAGCAGTATTGATCGGATAGCCTAATTAAATAATTAAATAGAATTAAAATAATGTAGTGGCTTTAGTCTTTCAATCTTTGTATGTTTATATTCCATGTCTTGTG
>JAUPMG010000005.1:9725921-9736818 GCA_031762675.1 Pachysandra terminalis
CTTTTTGTGCTACTAGGTGGCTTGGCAAGGTAACCTTGGAGACCTATATTTCCCAGTTCCACATCTGGCTCAGGTACACAGATTCCATTGCTTTCTGTATCATCCCAACTACTAATTGGGGTCTGTTTGAAGCTATTGAAACAAGACATTTCATTTGTTCAATGCATCCAGAGTTTCCAGTTAAAGCACCTGTATAAGATTATGATTAATCAGTATTGTTTCGTGTTATCTTTGGATTTATCATCATCATCATCACCATCACCACCATCACTGTCGTTACTTTTACTGTCTTACTGCCTATCTGACATGAATGCAGAACAAGCACACCCAATGGACAGCCTAAATGGCTTCTTTCGCTAATTCCAAATTATCCCTTGCTCAACTTCATGCTGACAACTGCTATCTATGTCTTCGTAAGAAAGTCTAGCTTTTTTATATATTTATTTATTTATTTTTGCGAGTTAAAAAGATGAAAGTACAGAATGATCTTAACTCTTTTGCTAAGTGCTGCTATCTTGATTTGCCTCTGCAGATATCCTACCGGCTCTTTGAACTAACTAATTCTCTTAAAGTTGTTTTTATACCCACAAAAGACAACCGGCGGCTGCTGTATAATTTCATTGCTGGAGCTTCTATTTCGTTGTGCTTGTACTGCATCTCATTGATTCTTCTTTGGATCCCTCAAACACCAGTATGCACCTAACTTTTGCTTACTTAGAATTATTGTCAAAGGAAAAAGATAAAGGGCCTTATATGACATGCAGAATTCTAAGAATACCAGTGATATTTCTCTATAGATTTCTTACTAGAATGAAACTTGAAACATTCACATTATGCATGACCAAGTCCGTGGATGGGATTCCCAGGCCACAGTATTGTTGTTAGTGACTAGCCTAAACCAATAATAGACGATAATACAAAATAGCTCAGTTATCTTCGTCCTGAGGATACCTGAACTTCTTTTATCATGTCACTCTACATCTAATACAAAAATCGTATTCAGGCATGATGGATTGAGAATTGAAGACAATTATGAAGAGATTTCTTGTAGTCTGAGAATTCAGATCCAGTCAATAAGTTGAGTTAGAAGGTATTGCTTGAGAAGCTGGCTTAAGAGAAGCTAGTATTTTGAACATGTTTGAGAAACTCTAGTCCCCTGCCTGGAACCTTCACTGTTAGCATTCCTTCATCAAAACCAGATTGATTTACTATCGAATTGAAGAATAGCAGTAGAATTGCTTGGATGGATTGAGTTGGGGCACCCGGAAAGTCGGAAAGATCAAATTCTTTATGTATAATGAAAATACTTGCATACCATTTTGTTTCTCTTTTTCTCCCAGTGTGACATTGATCTATTTTTGTCAAACAGATACAAGATTCATTGTTGATGCATTTTCCTGGGTTTCTGTTTTTTTATCTTCTTTCTTTCTGTATAAATTTGTTAATTAGAGACTATTAATTTAAGGAAGATGAATAGGTGACTGAGCCTGATGTGCTGCTTTTTTTGTTTTTTGGTCTTGAATGTAATTTTATAGATTACATAACTTGGGCAAAGTCTGTAAGACGTTTGTCCAAGGGAGTCTGCATACAAGGTCTCATGGAGAGTCTACAGGTTCAGCTAATATAAAGAGTACTCCCATGGTATCATATCCTAGTTTTACCAATAAGTCTGCGCAAATGTTTGCTTCACGGTACACATGGTATATAATTACAGTCCAATTAACGTCACTGATTATAGGGAGGTTTGGGTTGTCTGCAATATCCTCTTTCCCTTTAACGGATTGCCCACAGTTCTGCTGTGGTGTTGGTTGTGATAACTATTTCCAATGAATCCACAAAGCCGAGGGTCATCTTCAGTTCTAACCAGTCCTCCAATGCTAGCCTAACCTGGATTGCCTTTTGCTCCACCCTGTGTTGAGCATTTTCCATTCCAGTTCTGGTTTCTCCATCTAATTGCTTTCCAATGCCTGTATATACGAGATTATATGTAGTTAATATGCTCATAAAATTCCTTGGCATTTTTACAAATGGCTTTTACATGACAATTCCATGCTTCGAGCTAACAAAACATGACATAAACTGTTGACCTGCTTGTATTTGTGACATTCTGGTTGTAATTGTCACACCTTGAATCTGAGATATGTAATTTCAAGGATATTCAAGGAGTGACCTTCGGATCCAACCAATGGATGTGGCCCATATGGTCCATCAGAGATAACTAATAATAGCGGAAGTCTCAATAAAATTAAATGATTTAGATCACATCAAAATCCAAGATAAATTTAATAACTAAATCATAACATTGAGCCCTTATGGGTCCTTTACAACTTTTCCAAAATGTCCAAAAACAGAAAACTAAATAACAAATGAGCCACAAGCTTGAATCTGGTCCATCCAATCTAAGTCCACACTAGCTCCTCAATGGTGTGGGAAACCTTTGCACGTAGGCGTGAGCTTTTGAGGGTCAATAGGAAACAAGGGCCTATGCCTCTTCCCATTAACACAGACACAACAATTTAACTCACACCATGCAATCCGTGTACTAAAACATGCTTTTAATATCACACCCATAATAACAATAATCAACAATCAATCTTATACTCATAACCATAATAGTAGCAATCAATTCCATATTCACAACAATATATACAGCAACCCACTTTATACTCATAACAATGACATACAATAACCATCTCATACTCATAACAGTAATTTACAACCACCATCTCATACTCATAATCATCCTCATAACAGTGATATACATTAACCACTCCATACTCATAATCATCCTCATAACAGTGATTTATCATAATCATCTCATCGTCATAACAGTGATATACAAGAATCAACACCCATAGGAAGTTAAATAACATACAACATCCACAAGTACAAAGTGAATATGAACATGAATCAAACATATGATGCTAATGGCGCACACACACAAGGAATGATAATGAAGATGAATGTACATGATGCATAATGCTAATGATGAAATGATGTTGATGAAGGGAATGCAAATATAAGGTGTTAGGCAATGCCTAACCATTATAAACTCATACTCACATCTCCTATGAGAATTCTACCCAAGGAATGTGCCATCACACTCACATGACCATTTCCTTTCAGGGAATGCTACCCAAAGTAGGAACTACCGATAATACTTTCTTTTCAGGGAATGCATCCCAAGGTAGGAACCACCGATAAGACTTTCCTTTCAAGGAATACTACCCAAGGTAGAAGATAACGATAACACATTTCCTTTCAAGAGATCCTTGCCCAAAGGTAGGAGATACCATGAAAATATTTTCTTTCGGGGGGATTCTTGCCCAAAGGTAGGAGATAACATAAACACACTTTCTTTCCGTGTAGAGAGAATCATAAGCCTCTTGAAGATCTTCACCATCTAAATCTTCAGGTTCAGCTCTCTTTTCAACATAAATTTCATGTATAAATTTGACTATAGGTATCAAATTTTCATGAAAGGGTATCGGAGTTCTACCCCTTATATTGGCAAGGAATTTATTTTCATCAGCAACAGAGAGGTTATCAAACTCCGAATCAGAAGAGACATCCACGTACGCGTTGCCTAGCTCATCTTTTGGTTTTAATTTTGGTAGGAAAAATGGGAGCAAAATGACCCCGAACTCTAGGCAGCACTACAGATCAACTCAAGGTGATTAAACCCTATATCTGAGCACGAGGCTCTGATACCAATTGAAAGTGCACGTAGCAACATCCTAGAGAGGGTGAATAGGTTTCAATACCGATATGCAAAATTAGGGCCCAATTAAAACCTATTAGATTATGCTATTGGAGATTAACAAATATAACTATATAAATCAAACAACTCTCATGTTATGGATACAATGCATGCAATTATATCAAAAGTAAAGGCATAAGCATACCAAAAAAACGTGTGAGATTTATCGTGGTTTGACACTACGGCCTACATCTACTTCCTAGGGCACCGATCGCTAGTCCCAAGGATTTTCACTATGGCTGATTTTCGTCAACACGGCTAACCACCAACTGTAACAGAGTTTGGCACTACGGCCTACATCTACTTCCTAGGGCATCGATCGCTAGTCCCAAGGATTTTCACTATGGTTGATTTTCGTCAACACGGCTAACCACCAACTGTAACAGAGATTTTATCGGTAATCCTCAAACCATACATGAGGTTTCCAAGGCTAAACCCTAACCAACTCAAGGTTTTCTGGCAAACCACTAACCGTTATAGTTTTTAAGTGAATTTAAAAACGATAAGTACTTTGATAGATATACCAATGTAGAAGTATGTCTGGTGGTGTGAGTGTGAATTTTCGATCTTCTCGCTCACAATCCTCACTCCTTTTTACATAGATGATGCTCGATGAATTCTCAATGGATACGAGGGCCTTACAACCCTAGTTGTGTGTGTGATTTTATCTAATCGGTTCAACACGTGAGGGGAAGGTTTTGGCTCTCAATCCTTCTTCAAATCAATTGGCATGGAATGCCATGGCCATGTGAATGGGCCGTGAAATAAGAGGGGGAGAAGGGAATTATCCAAGCCCAAGGATGAGTAAAAAGCTCTCTGAAATGATTAGGGATCTGAGATAAATTCCATACGGGTTACACACATTAATGACGTCCAATCTAATTTATAGATTTGATAAAATACGCGCTTGCCGGTCGACCGGTGGGATCTTAACAACTATATTTTAGTATAGCCCGCGCTTGCCATTGCTTTGGGAGAAACCAACCGATCGGTCGACCGGACCACCGCAGGTCTGCCAAACCCGAGATCAGGTTTTAAGCGACTGGGAGGACCACCCAGTTGATCGGGATAGTCCGGATGCCCAAGCCAGTCAATCGGACCACTCTGGTCGGTCAACAGGCATAGGGGGCAGTCAACCAGAATCGACCCGACACCCCTACCAGTCAACTAGGACAAATTGATTAGTCAACCGGGCCTTGAGAAACACCTATTTTTATTTCCACAAGGTTTATCCACAGATGATATCAACCACCTGTGGGTAGTCCTTGGCTGTCCAAACATGGTCCAGATGGCCAAGTTCTGCAGAGCGCCCCTTAACGTGTAAAGGGCACCCTAAGCTCCCTTGAAACACAAGCAATATATCAATAAGCATGGGTTTCAAGGGGTTGTCTAATGTGTGTATACTTACCTTCATTATGGCGCCATCCAATAGATACTTCGATGTAGCTTGGCCTTCCTCGGATCTGCAACAACTTGATCTTCAATGTAGCACGATTATAGACACTCAAGGACTATATCACAATATTGACAAACTAGGGATGTCTAGGATATGCCTATTGCATTAACATGGATCTTCAAATGGCACGATTGGCTGTTCTCTCACGATCGGGACCATCTGATCAGAGTTGCACCTGATCAAAGAGGTGTCAACAAATTAGGTACCTAGATAGGGTGAGATCCTGACCGTAGGATCGTGCAAACATCTGATCGATGATGGGTGAAGGCATGCCCATTCAGATTTGATACAAGCCTTTGGATCAAGATCGTACCTGTTTGTGAACAGGTACATGCAAGTCTATAAATATACTGGACATGCAGACCATTTTTATTTCATTCATTCCAAACAGATCTGATCTGATTGAGAGAGATACACCGAGGCTTTCATTAAGTGTTTGACATCATCAGTTCTTATATACAAAGTGTCATGTTGTAATCGGATGGTGCACATCCAAGAATCACAAAGAATCTGATCAGAGGCTTCATTGTATCCTGAAGGCATTTTCTCATCAATCCCAAGTGCATTTGCGATCTTGATCAGAAGGGGAGAAACTTGTCTAAAATAGAAAAATTTGATTGTACTTTGAAACTTGTTGATTAATAGTGTAGATTGTTCCAACCCTTCATACTTTTGATCCTCCATTATTTTCCAACAACATATTCGAACAATTTATTGGCCTAAACTACCTACATGTTTGTGGAGAAAAATAAGGGGTGAAAAGAAAGGATATTAATAAAATAAAAATAAAAATTATGGAAAAAAAATTCCTCCTTATAAGAGGATCACTAACTTAGATTATTCAACTAGGATTAGGTACAAAAACATGTTGAGTTGTGCCCTAGCCGATAAAATCGTATTTCATTACATCCAATGAAAAAAATGGCTTTAAGGGACCAGGGACAAGAGAAATGGTCCATGTCATAGTTTGTAAAGTAAGTTTGCTTGCTACTTGGCCTCTCTGAAAGTGTGAGCAATAATCTCTTGGAAATCCACAAGTATATTGGCTTCTACAGTTAAATCTTGGGAAAATTATCCTACATTAGAAAACATTGGTGATGACGGGTTTGTAAAAGACTAAATATATTAGAAGATAATGACAACTAACATATGGGAGCTAATTACAACCAATCTTCCAGAGAAAAGGTAGGGAAGTCTGTCTCAAGACAACCTAAACCGTCGCGTAGCCGTTCTGTCAAGAGCGTTCCTTGTTAACTTTGACCTGTGGAGAAGATAAAGAGAAGAGACAAGAAGGAAGGGAATATTGCAATAACTGAGAAGATAGTTAGAATGCAATCCCAGAGCAGAAAAACCTCACAATTTGAAGACTATTATCTTTCTCTTTTCGTGCCTTGACTCACTGTTGTTTCAGATTTTAGAGTTTTCTAGCTTTAACTCAGATCTCCGATCTCTGATCCTCTTCAATGGAGGATGTGTTATGCTATTTGTAGAGATTTTTCCACTCCAAATAGGACAAGTGTCACTCGACTAAATGTTCAGAGAGGGACCCTCATGTGATTAGCACATTCTAAGTGACACATGGTCCTGAAATGTATCCGAGATGATACGTGTTTTCCAACATGCCTAAGTTACTTCCAAAGAAAAAGAGGTAATCATTTCAAACATTAAAAACCTGCTTCGCGACAGGTTGCTTTGGAACTTGAGCAACATGGATCAAGAGACACGTGTCACTTTCATACAAATCCCAAGAGCAACGTCACCATTCCTGCCGCCATTCCAGAAAAGACAAAACCCCCTTTAGATAAGTAATAAAGCAATTATTATAAGTAGATGAGATTTTTACCATGTGCTTTCCATTCTGAGAATCCGTCTCAATCAACTTTTTAGGGGACAATTCAATGTGTAAGTGCTTTTTCCGAATTCGTATATTTCAAAGGAAAACTCCCTTTGACGGCTATCTTCCTTCGAAGGAAATCAAGGAAAACTATATACTTACAAGGTGATCAATGTATTATCGAATTACCCATATAGAGAACTCAAGGTTGAGTGTCTCATCAGGGATCTCGTTTTCATGATCAATCGTCCCTATAAAGAAGAGTTTGTCTTGAAATCCCTTAAGGTTCATAGCTACAGTAACCAATCCGGGTGCATTCTACTTGAATGCAATCAAAAGAAAACATGTGAATTCCTTCAAAGTGAAGTGAGAGGATGCTCTCAAAGTCCGTAGGAAACCTATTTTCAGGAAATACTTCTAGAGATGGCGTGCTTTCAACTTCTAAAGCCCTTTCCACTGAGGATTTGTTTCTAGAAGTGAAAGTCCCAAGTATGACTCGAAATTAATTCATAAGAATGAATAAAAGAGACTTCGAGTCCTAGGTTTTGTAATTCGGATGCATAAAAGACTGCATCTGAGGGGGTAAACTCAAGTCGTGTCCTTCGAGGAGGACAGCATCCTTAGTTTTTTTTAGGGTACAGGCCCTTGACGAATTGACCATATCAAGGTGGTTAGCCTCGAATTTGCCTTAGGAGGAAGGAATATTCCTCCTTCGAATTCATCTTTGGTAGGAGGGAACATACCTCCTTCGAATTCACCATCTGGAGATGGTTGGCCTGGGAAGACTTCCTTCGGAATTGTCCTTCGAATTCGTCCCTCGAACTGTCCTTCAAGGTCATCCCGCAAATATTGTCCTTTGAAGTTTCCTTAATGGGAATGAATATACCTGCTTTGTGATCCTTTAAGACAAAGCATAAAAGTGTTCATTCGAAGTCTATGGACATGATCCAAGAATGACTCCTGAGTTAGAACGTACGTAGAAGGTACAGAAAGTTCCCTCGAGGATCTTTGCTTGAGTAAAATATCTTTAAAACGTAAAGGTATGTAATAAAATCACTCGAAGTCTATTCTAGAGAGTAAGTAGACATGACTTCGAGGATCTATTGAAACCTTAACTATTTGAGGAGTTTATTAGGAGTGGAATGCCCCCAAATACATCTTTCGAGTGAAAAAAGGTCTTTCGAGGGAAGAGTAAACTTCTCGTTCTCTCGACCATTTAGCAGGTAGTGCGCCGTAGGAACATAAGTCTTTAGTCTTTTGAATGTTTCAAAAGAGAAGATTGCTTGTGTTTGTGGAGTTTGGGACACGTGGCGTTCCCCCACAAGCCGGAATTCAAAAAGGTTGCTTCTTCAAGAAGCTTTCCCCTTTTTGGTGATAAAGACGGTCAGATATCCTTGAGCCGGTTAAAATATCACATTTCCACCAAACGGTCTAATCACTGTACGCAGTTGTTGATAGCTGGCACATGAAAGACAACTGTACAACCGTTTACAGCTTTATTGAATGATTCAGTGTATGCGGCTATACCCAAAACATGTACACGCGCTTTTAAGAAAGTGTCACATGTAAAGTGGGGTTTAATTAGCCCGCCTGATCACCAACATCTACTAAAACGTTTTTCTAACTTTGAAATAACCTTTCAAATACACCTTTATAATAATATTTACCGAATGATCATGTATTCTTTTCTTTTCTTTTTTTTTTTAATTATTATTTGACTTGTACCTCACAATAGATGGACTTCTATCTCACCATAGAGGGACTTGAACCTCACCATAAAGGTACATGTGGCAAATTCAAGTATTAGTAGCAAGTTTACAATGAGCGGACTAGTACCTCACCGTAGACGGACTTGTACCTACTATAGAGACTTGTACCCAACAACCATAGTTTTTAATTTTGGGAATTTCAACGAAATTGAAATTTTAGATATTTCGGTGAAATAACGGACATAAAAATTCTAATATTTAAAAATTAGACCGAAATAAAGTTATGAAAAATTACGAAATTTCGAATCGAAAATTTCAGATATTTCATCGAAATAATTTCACCTTTTTTATTTATAAGTATTTTTAATGCAAGCTTAATATGTATAGTTTGTTCTTATTTTTATTATTTTACTAACTTCTAAAATATTAACCATAAAATTAATCGATAAAAAAGAGTTCTCTTCATATATGCTATTTGTGAATATTACAAATTTAAAAAAAAATTAAATAAGTTTTTTATTAATAGTATGAAATGATACAAAATTTTAAAACTAATAAATAAAACATTTATATTACAACATCCAAAAAGTCTACAAGTATCCAAAAATATATTGGATTCAAATTCTAACATTTAAAAAAAACAAATACAATGTATATAAGTTAATTTGAAAACATAAACTTCGTTTGTTGATTTCCTTCAGTTTAATTGGGTACAAAATCCAGTTGTGTATATATATATATATATATATATATATCCACTTAAATTAGTATTAATTCAACTGGGTTCAAATTCTAATTGTGTGTAACAAATTTATATTAAATTGCCAAAATAATTAGGTAATTATAGTGCTTGAAGTGGATTTTTTTTTTTCATTTTAACATGTTTTTAACATTTATTTAGGTCAGAAAAAACTATACTTTTCTAGGAAAAAGTCACTAAAATAAGGAATATTTCACTTTAAAAAATTTGGTGAAAGTATAAATATTTCGGCGATATAATGCCAAAAGTTTTACTTAAATTTTGGCTATTTCGTCCAAAAATTTCGTGAAATAATTCAAACAAAAAATAAATCATGTTTTCAATTTCGGATACACGACCTGACACCGAAATGTTGCAAAAATTAAAACTATACCGACAACAAAGAAGGTATATTAATCATTTTAAACTTTGTCATGTCTACATAGAACATGACAGAGAACCATTTGATTATTTTAAAATTAGAAATAAAACGTTTTGATAGTTTCTCTTAAAGTAAGGGTATAGGTAAATTCCTTAAATCTTTACTACAACGTGATGCTAACTAGTTTGGTTCACGTTAGGGCGGTAGTGGGCTGATCGGGGCCCCGACCCTATATTTAGGTAGGTTTGAACGATATATATTGGCCGACTTTATAATTATTAAGCTTGGCCTGGCCCAATTGTTAGATTAATGTGTTGGGTCAACCCGGTTGGGCCGATCCGGGTCCCCACTTTAAGTTGGGATGTTCATGCTTGGTGAGAGACCAAATGTGACTTGTACTCAATGTCATATTATTTAGGAAAGAGTCTGAGGTTGAGTTGAGTATTCTTTAGAGAATCTCTCCTCTTCATCTTCTTCTTCCATAGATATAAATTTCTGTGAGATTACCATATTGAGCTCTGGTCATATTGAGTGAGTGTAGTTCTAATAATTAAATATTTTGACGTAGAACATTTTCTAGTTCAATAGGGATGTGGAACATTTTCTAGTTCAATAGGATCTTCCGTTGCATATTCAATAGGGATCTTCCGTTGTACATCGAGATACGTAATTCGATTCGTTGACAATCTTCACCAGCCAAATTACGGGCCAGGCTTGAAGCCCTTTCCCGACATGGCCCGACCTTATCTTCACATTTTCATACAATTTTACTTTTAAATTGGTGAATGTAGGACTCATAAATTATGAATTTTTGCTTTTCAATAGAAAAATACCATAATTTTATTAATGTGATATATTAGATACTTGAAAACATTATTCTTTAATAAAAATATAAAATATCTTGAAATATAATTAAAAATTATATTTCAAAGGGAGTGAGGTTGTTACTTACCTTTTTTTTTGTTTAAATAAGACCAGAAAAAAAAAAGGCATAGAATGAAAAATCAAGGATCCTTT
>JAUPMG010000005.1:9764405-9780408 GCA_031762675.1 Pachysandra terminalis
CTGAGAAAGAAACTTCGTTAAGCCATTAATAGAAGACTTTCTGCCATTAAGGAAAATAATGATATCATCCGCATAAACCAAAAAACTTTTATACACACCATTCAGCACAATGGAGAAAAAAGTGGCAGAGACACAATGAAAGATCAACTGGATCACAGAATCATCAAAACCGAATTTTCTAAGGACAGTATACAAAAAATTCCAATCCAACCTGTCATATGCTTTAGCCATATCCAGTTTAAAAATGGCATTTCTCCCAAATTTTTTTTTACCAAGTAGCTGTGTCATTTCTTAAGCATGGCCAATGTTTTCCGTGATAGATTTACCTTTAACAAAAGCTCCTTGATTGGGAGAAATAATCTTAGGCATTAGAACACCAAGTCTACACACAAGAATCTTAGAACAAATTTTATACACCGCATTACAAAGACTCATGGGTCTGAAATCTGAAAAAGATTTTGGTTCCTGAATCTTAGGAATAAGATGATAAATTGCTCCGAAATGAGAGCGTGAGATCAATACCTATAAAGAAAGCTTGACATGCTTTAACAACATCACTTTTCACAATATCCCAGTAGGTGTGAAAGAAGGAAGAGGAAAAACCATCCATCCCTGGAGCACTATCCTTTGGGATCGAAAAAACAGCCAATTTAATTTCATCTTCCAACGGAGGCTTGGAGGTCAAATCATTCTCATCTGAAGATATCATAGCAGGAATGCAATCCAGTGACCTGGGCTCCCCATGGCACAGTTCAGCAGTCACGATGTTGCGAAAGTAATCAAAAGCCGCATCATGAATCTCACAAATGTTATCACTAACACCCCATTAGGATGAAGAATGTTATTAATATGATGGAACTTTCTCCTATCTTTGGTCACAGAGTGAAACGATTTAGAGTTTGAATCACCCTCTTCAAGCCAACGAATCCTGGATTTCTATTTTCAATACATCTCTTGTATCACCGCCTTCTCATAATCAACCTTATGAGCCTTAAGATCAGAAAAAGTAACGTCCGACCAGTTGTTTTGTAAGGAGATTTCGAGGGACAATCAAATCAGATAAGTAATGCAATTTCTGAAAAATATTGCCAAAAGTGGATTTATTCCAACCTTGTAATGCCGTTCTTAAGAATTTTAACTTTAACGCCAACACCTCAAGAAGATTACCAGACCTTGGAATCTACCAATTGTCTTTCACAAAACTGAAAAAGGAATCATGAGTAGTCCACATACGTTGGAAACGGAAATGATGAGAACCATGAGAAATAAAAGAGCCAAACGATAGAAGAAGAGGAGAGTGATCTGACCTGATCCTGGGAAGATAGGAGACTTTAAGATTTGAAAATTCCAGAAGAAACCGGGAAGTAACCAAAACTCTGTCCAATCTACCCCAAATACGACTATTACCTTCCTGTTCATTGCACCAAGTAAACCTCGAACCAGAGAAACCCCCATCAATAAGGCCACAATGATCAACCATCTACTGGAATTCACCCATGGCAGAAAAAGACGCTCTTCTGCCACCCAACTTATTAGCACTTGATAGAACAATGTTGAAATCACCCGCAACAAGCCATGGACTAGGAAAACATTGAGAAGAGAGATCACGCCAAAGTGCACTTCTATCATCTTGAAAGCATTTAGCATAGACAATTGACAAATGCATTTCCTTATTAAGAACAAGATCCACCAATCTAACAGCTAGAAACGGATTGGACATAGATATAAGGCTCCAAGAGAATATGTTAGGATCCTTGAAGACCCAAACTTTACCATCACTAGCCTCGTTACACATAAAAGAATGAAGCTTTATTCTTTTACTAAGACTGTCCACAAATTTTGAATTCATCATAGGCTCCAGAATAGCAACTAAGCCTGTAGAATTGTCTCGAACCAATTCCTTTAAATAAGCAATAGTTGCCGAATTTCCAACTCCTCGCGCGTTCCAGATCAATTTTTTTTCCTCACTGAGATACAATAGAGAAATTGGCTTTAGCTTGGGCATGAGTGCTAACACCGCGTACCGTAATAATATTCTTTTATCCGCGCCTTTTATATGTTTGAGCTACATCTTCTCCATGATCAGAACTAAAGGCCACCGCCAGAGCTTGAGATGAAGGACAAATTTCAAAATCAGAAGTCTGAGAAAATTCAGCTTGACCCGTATCTTCATCACTAGAATTTTCCACCAATTCATCACATAAATTTAATGTAAGAGATTTTTCAGCTGAGGAAACCGTATGAGTAGGGAGAACTGGAAGTGGCGATCCATCCATTAAATTAATAAATGGAGGCAATGAAACAGTAGGAGGAGGAATAGCATCATCCCCCTAAACCAATGGAGATTTGCCTTTATCAACATCCACGGGCAAAGAAGCATCAGAAACCTTAGTAGTATCAACAACTGACAGAGGAACTGAATCCAGAATTACCTCAGAAGGAACAACAGCCGGAGAAATAACAAGATGATCTGCCACTGAATTTTTAGTAGCATCAGTATCCCTATGCTGAACATTAGATGTTCCCGCAATATCCGAATTATGAACAGTGCCAACCACCGAATTAATAGTGTGAATAGCATCGGTGTCCACATGCTGAGCATTAGATGTTCCCGCAATATCCGAATTATGAACAATGCCATCATCAGCTTGCTCCAGTCTAGCGCATCTATGTTGACGGCGTAAAGCATTTTGTTCAAAGACAATAACTCCTTTGAACCTTCAGCAGGTTTATGAACAGGATGAAGTTTCTTGCAATTTGCCAGAATGTGACCCTGCAATTTACAATGATTGCAATATTGAGGGATTTTATCATATTCGATACTTTGCCAGAACCCAGAATCACGACCTGTGCTGATCCATATTTTATCAGGCAGATTTTTTGCAACATTCATTTCGATGCAGACTTTAGCAAAACTTGGTCGTGTGAGACCTAAAGTTGCCTGGTCAACTTTCAAGAATCTACCCAGAGAATTTGAGATAGGTATTAGGAAAGATGGATTAAATAAATGAAGAGGAAGACCAGGAAGATTTTCTCAAACAAGGGTAATAGCCGATTCCGTCTTTGGGTCAAAAGAAGCAGTCCATTTAAATAGTCGGAAAATAAAGCCCTTGATAAATGGGGAGATGCGAGTCCAAGCACGAATATAGTCGGAATGAGAAGATAGATGAAGCATAACATGACGATAATCCAAGAGACCAACAACAAAGGGATCTTGAAACCCCAAGATTGAGCAATCAAAGATCGGATAATCTCCATGGAAGGGCTGCCTTGAGAGAATTTGATGATCAACGTAAAACCAAAAGCATCAATCGCCCGAGATAGATCATGAGGAGTGAAGGAAATAGCCACATGCCCGTCTTTCGTCGAAGTTCTAGCCTCCACATCAATTGAAGGAAGAACAATCGGACTAGCACGAACCTTATCAACAAATGAGCCTTGAAGAGCAGCACGAGTAGTTGCTGGCGGGAGACCTACAGGCACCGTCCCACCCGCCGGCGGAGTAGCGTCGGCATCCATAACCGAAACGGTTACGTTTTGGATTTTAGGGAGGAGCCAAAACGGCTAGGGTTTTCTCAAATTGCCTACCATCTTTACTGTTACTATTCAGAAAACCCTAGGTTCTTGAACAGTGATCGTGAATAGTAATTGTGAACAGTGTTATGGAGAAGGACTTCCGTATAAACATCAAACAAATATAGGTAGTTACTGTAGTACTTCTATCATATAATTAGAGGAAACAGAACAGTGAGAATCCTCAAGGTGAAGCTCTGGTAGCAAAGGGTAATCAGGATCGCAGAAGAAAGAAAGAGAAGGATCGATTGGATAAGAACTCTAGATCGAAAGCAAAAGGGAAGATGAAGGACGTAGAGTACGTTAAGGGTCATGAGAATGGACATATGAAGAGGGACAGTCTAAAGTGGAAGAAGGACAAGGAAGAGAAAAAGAAGGAGAACTGTGGATAGCAAGACTCGTTAAGGAGCTTGGGATAAAACAAGATGGTGTTCAGTTGTATTATGATAGTTAGAGTGCCATTTACTTGGCAAATCACCAGGTATACCATGCAAGAACAAAGCATATAGAGGTAAGATTTCATAAGATAAGGGAGCTGGTAACTACAGGTGAGGTAAAGTATGTAAGTAAATTCACCATGGTACTTCTAATAAGTGTCAATTAACCTCCGTTTTACTGATATCCCTTTTCATGTGGCCAATCTCCATTCCATATGTTCCACCACAGGATTCCAAACTAAGGTAGTCTTGAACTTAGCTCCAATTGGAATACCCAGATATGAAGTTGGAAACAGACCTACTTTGCAACCAAATATACAATAAAGGTTATCAACCCCTCACCCCACATAAAAAATCTCGCTTTTAGCAAGATTAACTAGGTCCCAAAATAGCTTTAAAACAAATAAGAATGCCTCGAAGAACCCTTAATTGGGACTAAGACGCACCACAGAAAATCAGAATGTCATCCGCAAATTGTAAATGTGATATACTATTGTTGATCGGCATCAAGTAATAATAATAAACACAGTAAAATGAAGATCAAAACAAGGCTGGTTGAATTCGGGGGAGGGGGAACTGGTTTTCGGCCATTTTTTTAAGATTTAAAATAAGGTTGTAAATGTTGTTGTCGCAAGACATGTCATTGGACCTTTCCGGGGACATGTCAGCGATATGTTATCGACATGGTAGAGAAAAGAAAGAAATGAAAAAAAGTGTAAAAATAGTTTTTTTTCCAATGAAACTTGTAGGGATCTAACCTAGAACTAATTACATTTAACAACTCAAAATATGAAAAGAAACGATGCATATATATAGGAGTGGTGGGTTAATGAGAATCACATTAAGCCGGGATGCCACTCTTTATGGATGTGATGTACTGATGTCTCCTCATTGTATTTGCTCATTTCATCTAATTATGTTATGCCATTTGTACAATTTTATTGTGCTTAGTGTATTTAAATATGTTATGTCTTATTTAGACTATCATTGTTGATAATTTCTCCACTTTCTTCAATGCCAATACGCAATCATACCTTCCCAAGTATATGTCATTTACTATATATGCAATTGCTTTTTATCATATTTTGGTTTTTTAAAGGTATTTGGCTCTAAATTTGACTGCTATATAGTTTCATTAAAATCAACTATTATCCCCAATTTTTTCACTTTCTCGTCATCTTTTTTTTTTTTTCACCGTGTCCCCCATATGTTGTCGGCATGCCACAAAATGTCGCAACATGTCGAGGACATATGGGGGACACAGTAGGAAAAATTGCTAGAGCGACTTCTGCCTATATATCATGTTGTGCCCTTCAAAGTTAGGGACATGTCATGACATTTAAAACACTGATTTAAAGTGGCACTTCTGGAGAAGTGGTTGTGGAGGTTTGGGAAGGAGAACAGAGGCTTTGAAGTAGGGTTGCGGCTGCAAAGTATGAGATGAAACTAGGGGTTGGGATTCGAGTCAAGGTAGAGGTTTTAATGAATGGGATTATGGAAACTAATCATGAAGGGTATGGGTAAATTTAAAAGTGGAATCCTTTTTCAAGTACGAAATGTGGAGAGAGTGAGATTTTGGGAGGAGGTGTTGTGTGGGAAATTGTCACATCCCAAATCTAGGCCCCCTTATCGAGGTGCACTCGAATTCCAAGACGCGGCTCTCACCCCTCATCCAAGGGATGGTATATCAAATCATATGCAAAAAAATAATTTGTACATCAGAAGCAATTAAACCAATTTAAATCATGTCTTATATTAATATTAAAATCCTTTAATATTAGTGATTCAAATCAAACCCAAAATCAATATAAAATCTGGAAAAATTATCCCTATTATCTACTACATCAATCCAATGCTTAAATAAGCCCTAATCTAATAACAATAAAAAATCCTTATCTACTTACCTTCATTATCTTCAAGCATCATGTACCTCCGTCCCTGCAAAACATTCTGGTGGGGGGTAAGCTTTGGTGAAAGCCTTGTGAGCAAGAAGTGCTATGGAGTTCTCTAATCAAGTATTAGGCTCCATGCCTTCACATAACATTATTATCATCACTTGCATAATATGAACACTATCACAATTCCAATTAATTAACTATCCTCTAAATGTTTGGTGAATGCAATACAATCCCCAAGGTGTACACCGAGTACCACCTAGGTCACATATAACAAAGTTGGACTTGATAGCATTCCCATATCAGCAAACCCCCAAGGTGCCATACTTGGGTGCATGACAAAGTTGGGTTTCTTATATGAACAACCTATATCCCCCAAGGTCTCACTACCTGGGTCACTCATGACAAAGTTGGGCTAAGGCCTCCTATGTGTCATTGTCTGCACCATGCATAACCACCATCAACCCCTAAGGCATAACCTGGGCCACTCATGGAAAAATTGGGTTTTCAGGTATTCTACGTGCGCACCGCAGTTCTAGGGACTTACAATCCACGGGGCACAATCCCCCAATCTATTTCTGGTTATGGGAAACCTCCCAAGGCATGTCACCGTCATCCTTCATGATAAGTACAATACACATCAACAAGTGGTCTATTGGGCTTTCTCACCCTCATTCTCCATAAGACTTTTATCTTATATCACATGCATCACATCATGATCACATAGCAATCCATACAAACCATCATAACAGTACATGCATCACATACACACGAGTCAAACATAGGCAATTTTATTTATATTCCAAAACTATACAAACACAACTTAATTCACCTTCATATTGCATATCCTATCTAACATAAATAAGTACTCAGTGTAAAATATTAAATCAATTGGACAAGGTTAGAAAATCTCGGTATGCTGACGACCTAACCGAAGATGTGCCGAGGTGTTCGGTAGACCCCCTCGATTTGCTGACGAGTCTTCGGCAGACTAACTCGAGCTTCTGTTTTTGTCACACAGAAGTTTCGGCAGGGTGTCGGTTTACCGAGGCTACTTCAGCAGACCAACCCAAAACAACAAATCTCACAATATAAGTTCGGTAGAGCTTCGGCATTCGAACTCTACCCAGAATTCTTATTAGACTCTTCAGCATACTGATAGCTGTGCCGAAGGTTCAATAAATCCTAGAATTCAGGTATTTTACACCTAAAATTCACACAACACATATATAATCACATAGAATATATTAGAATATTATTCCGTACAAAACCAAATCAATTTATGTACTTAATATCATATTAGGTCAACTTTCACATAGAAACTAAACTCTAATTCATCTATACGAAGAACAAGTATGCATATATGATCAATTAAACACTAAAACAATCATGTGAGCATACTAATAACATGTAATCTATTAATACATCATGCATCTACAGTTTTTTAACAAACCCATCAACTATAAATAACATATAAAAGAATAGATTATGTAGAAATATGTAAATATCATAAAGAAACATGTAAAACATCATCAAAGAACATGTAAAACATAGGAAAACTTCATAAAATCATAGAATAAACTCATCATAACACATCCATCCCACCTCCTATGAATTTTCTGGATTGATCCCTTGTGTTGATTCTTCTTCCTCTTCAATCGATCTTCACTAACTCTTGGCTTTTAGGGTATAAAGAGGCTAGATCTCTTCTCCCTAAAGCTTCCCACGTTTTTCTATGATCTAGGTTTAGATTGACCTAAAAGACTTATATTTATAATATTAGGTGCTAGGAACCACCTAGATTCCTAATACAACTACTATACTTCTATTTTTGGCTTCTAGAGATTCCTACCACACCTCTAGATCCTATTTATTAGCACTTATTAATTCTACACGAATTTCAATGTATTTTAGAGTTCAATTAATATTTTGGGCCTTAAGAGCATACTTTAGGCCAAATAAGCCACTTAACTTAATTAATTAAAGCTCATAGTTAATTACTTAAATACTCATTAATTCAATTAGGCCCAATTCCCTTAAATTAAGTCCAAGGCTAATTAATGAGGCCCGATGCTTATTAATTACGCCCAAACGATATATTATGCTATAATATGTGATCATACAAAGTCCTCATACAAATAACCCAATTGAAATTCAAACACTTTGAAAAAAAACAAATTTTTCAAGGTGTTACAAAAATCTTCCTTGAAAATTTGGTCCGGAGATATATTCGATTGCACAAAATAAGTGAGTTATGATTATTGGGAAGTTGACTTCACTAAGAGTCATTTGTCTTATTGATACATGGTAGTTAGTTAATTTAACTATAGAAGAGATCTTTTTACTTTCTTTTTTTATTTTTCATTTTTCATTTCTCCTGTTATGTCATCTATCACATATACACATGGTTTAAGCTTCGAGTTCGATGATGAATTTGGTCTCTTGGGGAGTGGAATTAATTTGTGGAAGTTACATAAAACTATTTGATGTTTATTGATGTGACAGCATTCTTTGATGAATTGTTTTATAGAAATTGACATAGTAGCCATCAACACAAACTTGGAATTGGCAAAAGCAACTACTTAGGATAGGGAATATGAGATCAATAGAAAGTGACATGTTGACAATATGTTTGGAATTCTAAGGTCAAGACTTGTACACCAATAGATAAAACTAGAAATGCTAATTATATAGGCAGAAAATATCATATGTATATATATGTGCTGTGTATGTGTTTCTCTCTCTCTCTCTCTCTCTCTCTCTCTCTCTCTCGATATATATATATAAATGTATATGTATGTGCTATGTTGTGTTTCTTTCTCTCTCTCTCTCTCTCTCTATCTGTATATATAGCTGCTAAATTGTGCTCCTAACCTTTTTCTCTTAAAATCCAAAAAATACATTTTTATTGTAAACTAAGAAAGTAATAATTAGAGTACAATAAGTGCAGTAAGTACAGTTTCTTTTTGTTGCTATGTCTGACTGACTGTTATTTTATATAACTTAGTTTTTAATGATTCGATATTTTAAAATTTAAAATATTACTATCTTAATACTTATTCAACAGCTCCTTAATAAATTATAAACGATTCATGAAAATATTTTAAATTGTAATAGTTCATTAATACAATAGATACAGTTTCTCTTTCTCTCTCTTGATTGGAGAGAAGGATGGTAAACTACCAACACACACACGGTGAAGGTGGGAATTGAACCCAGGTCTTGGGTAGAACCTCTCAAGACTTTCCCACTTGATGAGTGTTGCTGAAATGAGGATGTTGAGATGGATGTGTGGAAAGGCTAGGAAAGATAAGTAATGAATATATCCAAGCGTACCTAGGAGTAGCCTGTGTAGGAGATATGATAAAGAAAAGTAGGTTAAGATGGTTTGGGCACGTAAAACAAAGACCTAGGGTAGCACCTATGAGAAGGTGCAAGGGGGGTTGCATATTGAAGATTCTAAAGGGGCAAGAGGAATTTTAAGTAAGACCTGGATAGAGTTGGTCAGAAATGATTTAAATCCACAGAATCTGACAGAAGATATCATTTTTAAAGATTGTAATGGCAAATAGGATTCATGTTGCTAACCCCAACTAGTTGGGATAAGGCATTTTGTTGTTGTTTGAAGTTTTCTCAGAAATTAGCACAAGACTTTAATTATTATCTTTATTTAATCTGTATAATTAAAATAATATTTTGAAAAGAGAACTAAAACAATTTGTAGATAGTGTCATATTTAATAACATAATTTTCTAGCAATAAATAAGATAACATTTTCCTATGCAATGCTATATAATTAAAAAAAAAATTGACAAAACTTTTACGAAGACCAAAAGTGGAAAAGAAACAAATGTGTAGGTTGGCTGCTATGATACAACTGAAGAATATAGGGCAAAATTTTAAATGATTAGGTTTCCTTTAAGTGATCCAAACATCTCATTCATATTTGAAATGATTAATGCAGTTTTAACAATTTTTTCATTAATAAGTGATGAAATCTACTTGGTATATGAGAAGTATCATTACGCCCAAAAAATTGTTGTTAATTAATTTGTTAATCAATAGAAAAATATTTTTTTTTCTCCTCATGTATTCTAACAAGGTAATAGCTTTGAACTGAAAACAAGCTTAAAATGTTGAATCAATTTGATTGAGATCTTAAGAGGAGTATTTCATATAAAATTCATGGAAGTGTTTTTGAAGTGATTCTATAACTTGCACCAAAATCTCACATTTGTCAAACTAAGAATGACGCAGCAATGGTGTAAGGGATCGAAAGGGGACGATCCCCGAGTTTGTTCCGAACCGAGAAAACCCCCAAACCATCTTGATCGTTCCGATCCATCTTGGGATCGGAACGATCCAAGTTTTTTTTTTTTTTTTGTTTAAATTAAATGCAGCCGGTCCGTCTCGGCCGATCCCGAGCCGATTTCCGAGTTTAAACACTATGGACACAGCTAGTCAAAGCAGATGGAACCGTATGAAACTTATGTGGGCTTTGTTTTCAAGCCAATGGAAATGGAATTAATTTGGATGTAGAGTAATTCTAAAACCATGCATATAAATGAACTTGTCTATGACCTATCCAATTAAAACTGAATTAAGCAGAACTTGTTCATCCTATTCACATGACTTTGGAATGGCATGGAACCCTTGGGAAGTGCCAATATCATGTTTCTTGAATTGAGCCTTACAATTTCCAGTGGGGTAGTTAGTTGTACGATTTATTCTAGGTTAAGTAAGCTTCAGATTTTCACAAAAGTTTTCATCTTGTATCCCAATAGAACTCCGATTTATTCTAGGCTACGTAAGCTTCAGATTTTCACAAAAATTTTCATCTCGTATCCCTTTAGAACTCCATAGAACTTCAAATATCTTCTAGTATAGACCCATGACGTTTGTTGAGGCACCAATTTGTAGAGATAGGAATATGAAGTGGAAAGCTCTATGAACATGTCATCCAGGGCATCCTGACTTCACTATCTCATTTGGCTGTTTATTGAGATCGAAAACTGATATGGTTATGGCTAAGCATAGGGTTCTTGGAGAGTTATATATAATGTAGATAGACAAGCCTTTATTGATGCTCTCTTGTCTATATCCTTTAAATTTTGATGACAAATTTCATTTACGATTTAAAAGAGAAAAGAAAAAGAGCAGAAAGTTTGGCTCCTAAGATCAGGAGACTTTCATCCTAATTGTATCGGTGTATTTCTGTCCTTGTAGCTGAAAATGCACTTTGAGCTTATTTTTCATCCTTTCTATTGCTATAAGATCTTCCATTACATATTCTCCATCTTAATTATCCATTCAACTAAAGTAGTTTATTTCTTATAAAGTTCTTAGATGAGATCATGGTTCTATGGAGCGGTCCGATCCGGTCAGTACCGGGACCAGACCTCAACGGTCCAGTCCCAACCCGCTATACAAACTATTGTATCATGGGGTTATGCACTGGAGGTCCGGCGACCAGTTCTGGCGGTCTGGCAACCGGTACCGTCTGTCTGGTGGTCAGTATCAGCGATCCTGCCGGCCAGGCAACCGGTCCCGCCGGTCCGGCAAACGGTCCGATCTGGCCCAATTTGTTTAATTAAATTTTTATTATTACTGTACCGGATCCGGACCGGCCAGTCCAGTTCCCAGTTCCGGTACATAAAAACCTTGGATGAGATGGAAGAACGTGACACACCAATTATGGGCTAAGGCTCCAAAGGATGACATATTGATGTTTGCATGCATCTTTTTAGATCATTTATTGCAAGTGATGCGTTACCTTTTAGCATTGTATAATTTGAGGACTTCTTTATGTCTTACTAAAGACTTGCTCCTGCTTTTCCCGTATTTTCATCAAGGCTTCTTTATGTCTTACAGGGAGGACACGGTCTTCATACAACACTTAATACCCATTCCAGAAAGTTCATTGGAATTCTTAATGGAATAGATACTGATACATGGAATCCTGCTACTGATGCATTTCTTAAAGTACAGTATAGTGCTGATGATCTTCAGGGGAAAGAAGAAAATAAAGAAGCTCTTAGAAAACATATAGGACTCTCCTCTGCTGATGCCAGGCAGCCACTGGTATTTTAATTGTTTATTTTTGCTTTCTGATTTTTGCAACAGGTAATATATATAGGAGAATTACCTTAGTAAGCCTGCTCTTGTGATGCAAGATATTGTCATTTTTTTGTCTTCTTTCAGATCCGAAGTAAATTCCTCTTGCTAGTAAATAGTCATTTGAGATAATAATAAGATGTGTGACAAAGTAATTGTTATATGTGTCAACTTATCAACTTTATGAAGCATGGTAGCCAGTTGTGTGTTTTGAGCGTGGGAGCTATACTCTGAGTTTGAGTAAATAGGCAATATTTGTAAGTATCCGTATGAATGCATCATTGAGAAGACTGAGAAGTACAAGCATGGAAACTAAAGTTTGAGAAGACTGAGAAATATAAGCATGGAATTAAAGTATGTACTTATATGGGTCATTGTTGAATTTGTAGCTAAAGTAATATGCTCTTAGTTCCATATTCTCTCTCCCCCTCCATGGGTTTCCTTCGTTTCTGTACATTTCTCTTCTCTATTTTAATAATATTCTTCGTTACTCACCAAAAAAAAAAAAGAAAAAAAAGAAACAGCCTTTCCAAATGTTGGATTGAGAAAGCACTAGATGTGATGGAAGGCCCTTCTCGAGAACTACAACATTAATCTCAAAAGTTTTGTCGGAAATCCTATGGTTTAGGCATTGAAACAGGGTTTCAAAGCAATGAGATTCATGGCTATTTTGATCATTTTAAAGTGTATTTAAGAATGACTTGGATTAAATTTGTTTATATAAATCTACTAGGAGTTAAGTTGGTCTATCTTGTATTTAATGAATCAAAGAGTCGATTAAAGAGTGCTTAAAGAGAGTCAACAGAGTTATCAAGTCTAGTCAGAGAGTTCATTCTTAGTGCTTTCACATGTTTAGCTCCGAAATTTGTTGTTATGTTAGAAATTCTTAGTACATTAGATGTTAGTTAGGCACTAAGTTTTCTTTTTGTATAGATAGATTAACGTAATAAAAATTTCAAGGGACTTACAAATCTGAAAAAAAAAATCAGCATTTTGGCCTTTTTTTTTAACTATAATACTTTCTAAGCCAAATTAGACCTCGAGGCACTCTAACAGTGAGAGGGGGGTTGAGGCAGTGATTGAATTAATAATGCACATCATTTTCAGCTGCATAGTAGGGGGCAGATTCCTGCTGGATCATAAAGGACTTAAAAAATATGCATCATCTCAACAACAAAAACCCTGCAAAGTTAGAAAGAGAGGAGAATACAAGTACAACTCGACCTACCAAATAAACAAGTGTATGACGGGCTGCCAGCACCCACAAAAAGAAAGATATCTATCCAAACAACATATCACATGGCAGAATATCAGAAAACAAAGATACTCTGCCAACCCCTCCTCTATCTAACCTATTAGCCAACACATTATCATCCCTAAGAACATTGGAAAATGAGATGTTCAACCCAGCTGCCAAAGCCCTAATCTTATGTTATTGGATAGCCTCTAAGAAAAACCTGAATATCGTCGAGCAAAGATATCACAACAGCTGAATTAGCCTCCACTCTAGGGACCCATAGTCCTGTGATTTGGCCTCTCCCAAACCCGTCACTGAGACGGAAGCCTCAGGTTTTACAGCACCCCCCCTCCTAATAGAAGGCATGTAATACCAGTGTAGTCTCTAAAGATGCCTCCTAACCCTATGGGGCTTGGGTTGCCCAAGGAACATCCATTGAAGTTCAACTTGGCAACCCCATACTGATTGGGAGAAGCAATCGTTTTGTCCAATCACGAAGGACTTGTGATATAGTAAGTCACTGAACCTTAGATATGCACAAACTCAATAAGCCACCATTGTACCAAATATGGACTCAACAACCACATGTACCCAAGGTCTCTAATTCTGGAATATCCTCCTATTCCTCTCCCCCATGGGGACTTGAGGATGGCAATGAACAAAGCATGATATATGAACCTCCCTCTACTCCCCAAGGTTGGAAATCTACATTGCTCTAGTAAAATGTTTGATGAATACTTGTGGGGAAAAGCCAAAAAAAAATCCCAAGCAATCCCACACCTCCCTAACCAGTAACCATCCTGCAGTGGATGAAAAAGATAACCAATTGACTACACTTGATTTATGCACATGAACCAAGTCTGTGAGGACCGAGCTGGGTATTTTCTTCTTCTCTGGAGAATGTTGGAAGTTTTGATGTTCTAAAGTACCATAGTCCAAGAAAAGGCTTTGATTTCCGGAAATAGAAAGTAGATATTGGGATGGAAATATCTCTCTGGAGGGTAAGGAAGAAGGCCTTGGTAGAAAAGACACCCCTAAAGTCAGAAGACCAGATGCACCGTTCAAGAGCTGAAGGATCAACGAAGACATCCTTCAAAGAATCAAAATAGGAGCCAGCTCCTCCAGGTCAGCTGGTCTAGGATCCAAGGACAAAGAATGAATGTCAGACACCAAAGCATCCTTGATACTGGACAACCTAAAAAAGCAAGGAAAACGAAGAGGCGAGTTGCCACACAATATGTCGGTCCAAAAAGAACACACCAAGCCCTATACTAAAACGGGAAGGAGGATAAAACAATAGGGCAATAGCTGAGATCACCTTCCATGGACACTTGCTGTACACCCTAACACGGGGATAACCATCTCAGCTATTTATATGCATGTTATATTTGGTAAGGATAACCTTGCACCATAAACTCACCGTATTGAATTTGAAATGCCTGAGCCATTTCCCAAACAGAACTTGGTTACCAAGGTTAAGTCTCCCTTTACTCGTGGCCTGACACATTACTTCCCATCTAACCAGACAGTTTTTCCTTAAACTGCCTCCTTGCCAAAAGAACTCCCTTCGAATCTCTGGAATTTGACTGTCATATACATCCTTATGGATTTAACAATGCAGGTCCTTGTTTTCTGGTATTTATATGCTGTTGCTTAATTGATATGTTAATGTTGAACCACTGCTCATTCACTTGGATACTTTATTCACATCACTCTTCATCATCCGTCATTATGTGTCATCCTTATTGCCAACGGAACTAAATGAGAGTGTATCAAGGGACATTTTCTTTCGAAAGTAAGTTTTAATTTATTGTCTGTTGCTATGATATTTTTATCAACTTGATTTGAAGAATATATTCATCGACAATGAGTTGTAGGGACATTTAACAATGCAGGTCCTTGTTTTCTGGTATTTTCTTTCCCCTTCTTTTTCTAATTGTTAACTAAAATTTTGCAAGTTTAAGGTACTACATTGTCTCTAATGGTTGACACATTCACTGTTTTATGAACTAATCTGCTTATGGTTGATTAGTTATTTAGGTAGTGCAAGCCATTCATTCATTCTTCTTTCTTTCATTTTTATTTTTATAGAAGAGGTATAACTTGGTATCCGTTGATGGTCATTTTTGGCAAGAATGCCATGTTAGCATAATGAAGTGATGTGGCGATCCCAAGCCACGTCATTGCCATTGGACCGCCAGTTGGCATAAAATTGAGATTTGAGATATTAACAACTTTTTTGAATTTTATTGGACGGGGTTCGTCAGGCATCTCCGATGGACAAGTTGAGACTTTGAAGAGCACATCTGATATCCCGGACTCGCTAGTAAATGCCATAGATGAAACCGGGATGGGCACATTGCCCAAAAAGACTTAAAACAAGAGAAAAAGCAAATCCGCCAAAGTGCTCCATCGAGCCGAGACAGACTCAGGGGACACCTTGGCATCCCCCTAGTTGCCGGGGTGCTCGACCACCCCGGTAGGGATAGGTTCCCCAAGCTAAAAGGCCTTGACGTCCGATCTTACTGGGGTGCTTTCCAGGCAACATCCCTGTCTATTGGGGCCCATTTTCGCTCAGCCCAGTGCTCTCAGAGGTCTCGAAATTCCCGATTTTTGTATGTATGAATCCTTGGGATAGAATGAGATGACCAAGTTGAGAGTCGTGCTTAGCCATGGTTCAAAATATCGTATCGAGGTGGCGTATCGGTCGGCCCGAAAACGGATACGTATCGAGTATCGACACGGAT
>JAUPMG010000005.1:9800773-9817248 GCA_031762675.1 Pachysandra terminalis
ATCCAGCCCCCATATATAACAATTAAATCCTAAGGCTTTAATTAGGATTAACTATCATTTAATAATTAAATTAAATGATAGGATTAGGGTCACTACATTGTATGTGCTCAGTTGGGCTTATCTCACTTGCAAATAAGAACATGTGTGCCTTATTTCCCTATTATGTAACAATTGTGAATTATCTAGAAGTATGGGTGTACTGTGGTACCTTGTAGAGTAGATTATAGGATTGCGCCCATATTAGTGATGAATTAATTTTGTCTATGATACATTGCGTACAACAACGTGCAGATCCTTAGGTAACCATCATCCCTCAAGTCTGTAGAGGCATACCCTCATTGGGTTCTCTCTCAGCTTGGACATAATAAAAAGGGTCCTCTCATAGGAAAATTATAGTAATCAAGTCAATTATCTCGTGTGTTTGTCTAAACCCAAGGTATTGCATGGGGTATTCCCCTTCTTACAAATCCTCATTGCGCCTTTCATTGGTGAGACTTTTAAGAACACATGAATCCCAACCTCAAACTCTAGTTCTCGTCACCTACGGTCTACAAAAATCTTTTGCCGACTTTGAGCTACCAATAATCTTTCTCTGATTATCTTCACCTTCTGAGTGGTTTCTTTGATGATTTCTAGCCCAAGCACAGTGCTCTCCCCCACATCAGTCCAACACACAGGTGATCTACATTGCCTTCCATATAATGCCTCAAACGGTGTCATACCAATACTCGGTTGCTAACTATTGTTGAAGGAAAAATCAGATAAAGATAGGTGATTGCTCCAATTCCCATTGAAGTCTAGCACACAGGCTCTAGGCATATCCTCAAGTATTTGATTAACCCTTTCGGTCTGTCCATCCATCTGTGGGTGGAAGGTGGTACTAAAATCTAGTTGAGTGCCTAATGCCTTCCATAAACTCAGATGTAAATTTTGTATCTCTATCCAACACAATGGTAATCGGCACTCCGTGTAATCTAACTATCTCTCTGACATACAACCGTGCCATTTCATCTCCCAATGCTGTGATCTTCACCGACAAGAAGTGAACTGACTTGGTTGAAAGCCCATAAAACTATGCTATACACATAGAATAGTCATATCCTTTGGACCGTCAATACGGGGGATGATTTCAAGTTGCTGGAACATCTGGGGGATGTTCCAGAATGAGTAATTGTGGACGGATTGACCAAGTCAGCTCACTTCTTGTCGGTGAAGATCATAGCATTAGGAGATGAAATGGCACGGTTGTATGTCAAAGAGATAGTTAGATTACACGGAGTGCCGATTACCATTGTGTTGGATAGAGATACAAGATTTACATCTGAGTTTATGGAAGGCATTAGGCACTCAACTAGATTTTAGTACCACCTTCCACCCACAGATGGATGGACAGACCGAAAGGGTTAATCAAATACTTGAGGATATGCCTAGAGCCTGTGTGCTAGACTTCAATGGGAATTGGAGCAATCACCTATCTTTATCTGATTTTTCCTTCAACAATAGTTAGCAACCGAGTATTGGTATGACACCGTTTGAGGCATTATATGGAAGGCAATGTAGATCACCTGTGTGTTGGACTGATGTGGGGGAGAGCAGTGTGCTTGGGCCAGAAATCATCAAAGAAACCACTGAGAATGTGAAGATAATCAGAGAAAGATTATTGGTAGCTCAAAATCGGCAAAAGATTTGTAGACCGTAGGTGACGGGAACTAGAGTTTGAGGTTGGGATTCATGTGTTCTTAAAAGTCTCACCAATGAAAGGTGCAATGAGGATTTGTAAGAAGGGGACACTTGCACCTCATTTATTGGACCATTCGAAATAATAGAACACCTAGGTGATGTTGCATACTGTCTCGCATTACCTTATCAGTTGGGAGTTGTTCACAACATATTCCATGTATCTATGTTGAGGAAGTACAAGCTGGATCCAACTCATGTGATTGACTGGACTGAATTTCCACTTAGAGATGATGTAAGCTATAAAGAGACATCGGTAAGGATTATGGACCGGAAGGAACAGATACTAAGGGCGAAGATCATTCCTTTAGTCAAAGTATAGTGGAATTACCATGATGAGGCAAAAGCATCATGGGAGCTGGAATCCGAAATTCAGAAATGATACCCGGAGTTATTTGAGAATCAAGGTACATACAATTTCAGAACGAAATTTCTTTAAGGGTGATAGAATGTAGTGACCCTAACCCCTCTCTTTTATTTAATGATTAAATCCTATTTAATCATCTAAATGAACTTTAGGATTTAATTGTTAGAAGATTGACTGAATTGGACTAAAGTGTAATTAAGTTGATTATGGGGTGATTTATGAAATTTATAATAATTTCAGGAGATTTGGGCTTTGGCTCCAACGCATGAGGAGTATAGGACCTTGGGCTGGTCGTTTGGCCCATAGGAGGGAGGTGAGGATACTTTGACATTTTCACATGTTTTGAATCAATTGGTGTGAAGGGAGAACCCCGCTAACTCCACTATTCCTATGTACAAGGTAGTGGGAAATAACTACCAAAGGAGGAAAAAGAAAGGAATGAGATTTGCAGAAATTTCTAGAGAAGGAAGACGGAGAAGAAGGGAAAGTGCAAAAAGTGAAACCTTTTGCTAGAGATCCTTGGTGTTGAAGTTCAAAAAAATCTAAGCTTGGCAAGAGGTAGGGATTTCCTTAGTTTCTACAGTAGGCATGTTCATAGAATGTAATAATGCTATAGTATAATGCATATACGATCATCGTGTTGTATGTGGTTGAATTAAGCATGTGATCTATGATTTCTCTGTGTTGTATGAAGATCATGTCTATAATTGTTGAATTATGAAAATTAGGAAGAAATATTAGTTTATAGACTTTGATTCATGAGAAATTTGTGAATTCATCATGTTAATCTTGAATTGAAGTTTGGGTTTTGATTATGGCATGTTAACTTGGTTTATAATGATGTAATTCGTGATTTTGTGTTCAAAAAATGTAAAATTTGAGTGTATGGAAGATTGTGTACGAATCCCTAGAGAGAAAACAAATTTTTGGGCTGAAATTTCCTACTCGGTAGCTACCTAGGTACCTACCAAATAGGGCAAATTCTATGGCCCTACTACCGAGACTCGGCAGCTGCCGAGGAGCTTCGGGAGGTAGCTCGATAGCTACCGAGCTCCTGCCGAGCTCCAAAAATGATGAAATTTCATGGGAAGCCCCATTATGGTATTTGTAGTGTGTGTGTGGTCTTGGTTTGTGTGTGAACTACCTTTGTAAGATTTGGTGCAATAAAATATGTAAACTGCCTAGTTTTCAAAATGAACTAACTATGTATGGTATGATATTACATGTTAATGTGATTTGAATGGTTGTATCATGACATGAACTATGTGGTATGAAGTTAGGGTGTACAATGATCCAAGTTTGGTAAATTGTTGTGTGTATGGTATGTGGGTCCTATGTATATTTCTGAATTGTATGTATTTGAGAGTGATGCTAGAGGCACTCACTGGTGACACTTGTGTTGTGTGTGACACAAGATGTATATGTTGGTTGTTTTTGTGAAGGTGAATTTCTTACCTAGGGTACCATCCCCTGAAAGGAAAGAGGGCAGATTTCCTGCCTAGGATACCATCCCTTGAAAGGAAAGAAGACAAATTTCCTGCCTGGGGTACTATCCCGTGAAAGGAAAGATGGCGGATTTTCTGCCTTGGGTATTATTCTCTGAAAGGAAAAAAGGGTGGCATTCTCTACTTTGGATATCATCCCCTAAAAGAAATGATTACTAACAGTTACATGGTCGTGGTGCCATATTCCTGGGACAGAGATTCCTAGGGGATATGTGGATGGAACTCATGGTTGGGCTTGGCCTAACAACCTTGCATACTTGCATCATATCATACAATACAATGCATCACATCATATCTTACAAAACAATGCATCACCTCACATCATACATCACGATACACCTCATACACACCACCATTCATGATGCATAACTTTCATTATTTATGGAGTTGTAATATGGTTTGATCGAGTGGTAAATTGTTGAGTGTTGTGGAAGTAGAACATGTGCATGAAGATGCGGTTTTAGCATGACTAGGTCATGGGTAATGATTCTGATATATGTTAAGCATGAGGTTGATCATGAGATTATGAAATCTGGTATAATTATAAGTAAGGTGTGGATAAATTAGATTACAAGCATGATAAGGATACTGTGAGTGAATTACTTATGTATTTTGTGAAAGTTGTATGAATCAACTGTTTTATTATATGTCTATGAAAGTATCTACTGTCGTGCTTTGGAATTTTCTTATTGAGCTTCCAAGCTCAAAGCTCACCCCTATGTTGAAACAGGTGAATTCCTTAAGTGAAATAGACCTTAGCTGGATGGACTCTGAAGTTTTGGATATGTTTATAAACTATGTTTTAGTTGTTCTCAGTTTGGATTTCTGATCTATGCTTTAGTGTTTATGGTCTCTCAGATTATTCCTTGTTTATCTGATCATGTGTGAAATTAGTTTTCTTTTATTTGTTCATTTTTATTTTTGGTTAATTTTCTTTTATTTTCTGCTTTCCTTTTCTAGGATTCTATCAACTATAATGAGTTTTGATATGTCTTAATGTAAGAGAAGCTGTTGGTCTATGATCTTTCTGTCTCAATGGGGAGCATCGATGAACCAGACTGAAAATGACGTCATTTCAGTTTCATCTCTCCCACGACTACCACTACTAAGAAGCAGCCTTGTTTTCATTTACAGAAGATTAAAAGGTATGTTTTCTCCTTTGTTTTATTTTAATCGAACGATTTATAGTTTCTATGAAGAAACTTTGCAGTTTCTTTTTCCAATATATATTTTCAATTTTTTGGTTCATTTTGTTTTTGGTTAAATAATATTCAGTGCTTTATTTGATATTAATTTGCTATGTTATTTGAGTTCTAATTACTCTATGGTTATTTTCATGCAATCTATATGTTGAGACTTAGAACATTTTCCTACTTTTTTTTTAAAACTCTTATAATGTTAATTTTTTTTTGGGTGGGTGGAATGTACGGTTTAAGTTATCGGAGCTTATATTTTGTATGTCTTAATGTTTTAGTAAATCTTGAACCCATAAAATTTTAATGAGGACAATATCATTAATGTGCAATACCAATCCATGGAATCTAGAAGTGGACTTGTGTTTTGTTGGTTTCATCTTTGTGTCATATTCTCTTATACAATCAAAACAAATTTGGACCTGCAGTTCATCTTCTTGAAACGGCCCTTGATAAGGATGAAACTAATGGTAACATCTATTGAGTTCAGAATAATTGAATTTTTGTTAACATGGATGAAGTATTAATATATGGTGTGGTCAAGAGTTTGTGAGAGAAGCATGTTCAATAACCAAGTGAGAGAAAAGATGAGATCCAATTCTGCATTCTTATAGCAAGAGGTAAGAATTAATGTTCATTTTCATGTAATTGTTGCATGAAGATGGAATGTTTGCAATGTTAATATAAGATTACATCGTATTAATAGGGGTGGTCACATGTCCTAATTTCTGGTTCCTTTGATGACAAGCCTTTCAACAAACAAATGTAAGAATATGTCTACATGATAAGGAATGCCCCTTCTATAAAGCATATTTGACGACAACATTTTGACAACGGTTTCTTCTATTTTTATTCAAGAAAGTTCACAAATTCTGATTCCAAGTTCAAGGGAAAACAATAATTAACCAACAAAAAAAGAAAGTTTCTTCACTACCACTTTCCATTTAACTTTTTTAGGGAGTGATAGATTCCTTGCAAAAAAACAAAAAAAAAAAAGAAAGAAATTTCACTTAAATCCCAATTCTAGGAAACACTAAAAACATCTTTTTAAATAGATATCAAGTTGAAAATTAACATTTTAAACTTGATACACTTTCGGGGAGTGATAGATTCCAACCATAATCTTACATCCCCTTATCATCTATGTCTCATATTCTTTATCTGTGATAACTTGGAACTTGTTATCTTCTCTTCTTCTTTAAAAGGAATTGGAAATTTATTTTAAGTCTCCTGGTGATTCGATCTCAATTCATCAATTCGCTAATCACTAAATTGGTGTTCTATGTGTAGAAATCGACAAAAAAAAGCCATGGAAGAGATAGAAAACAAAGAAACAAGATCTGGCCCAGAGTGAAAAATAGATGAAAGAGGTGTTTGGCTTGTGATGGGAAGAACAAACAACTACCACCAAGAATCTAATCTATAGAATCTTTTTGCACATTGCCTCAATTTAGATTATACCTTATGGAAAATGTTTTAATCCTCATAATCTCCATCAATAACAGCTATTAATTGTTTTCCTATAATGGTGGTTAAAGTTTCTTTTATAAATTATCTACAAGAAAGTATTTAAAAAAAAATTGGTTACAATGATTTCTTAAGTTATACATATCATGTTATCACATGCAAAGCACTTGCATTATTACTAGTAATGGATAAGTAGAAAAAAGACCCTTATCCTACTATGATTCTAATATATAAACTTATATATATCTTAGCAATCTTATTAGGATATTAATAGATAAGAAGAGACCATTATCTACTAATAATTAGTATTAAACTAATAGCATTATTGTATTAGATAATTATAATAATATAAAAATAATGAATCTAATTAGTAATAGAAAATCATGATCCTAATTAACTAAAAAGAATCAAGCTTCTAATTAGTTGCACAATAACAATTTAATAATTTAAAAAAAATAATTAAAGAAATTAAGAATAAAATTATTTATCAAAATCATAAATTGAATTAGATTTAAGAATCTTACCAACAAATTAAAGAATCTAAATAATAAAGAGAAATCAAGATTTTATTTATTAAAATCTAGAACCTAATGGATTTAATCTAAGGATAAGTAATGGACAGTAATGGACCCCGTGAATGAACAGTCTTGGGCTATTTGCCAAAAATAATGAACAGTACGGGTCAGTTGTGGACCATGAACAGTAAGCCCAAAATAAAACCCAAAATTACAGAATAAAAGAAATATTACATAAATAACCCCCCCCCCCCTCCCCAAATGAGTAGGACTCATTTAGGAGCATAAAAAGAGTCCCAGAAAGCCTCAGTGGTATGGGGGTCAGCATCGGCATCCGCATAAGGATCTCCAGTAAAAAGGTCGTCCTTGTCCATATGAGGATCTTGGGCACATTGCCCACCAAAAGCAGAGAAAGTATTCTCGCCAAGAGATGAATGATGAGAAGCAGCATCATCAGCCACAAATGGGGTTGGTGAGGCAAACGAAGAGACAAATTTGTCCTTCATGAATTCCATGCCTTTAGCCATTAATTCCATATCAGAAATTTGAGGGAAATCCCTTCTTAATTGAGTTTTAATTAACTAAAAAGGATTGTCAATGTGACTAGGCGGGAGCCTGGGAATTAAAGACTCATAATGAGCCAATGATTTATCAATATCATTAAGAGCTTCTTCAAGAGAGAAGCTAACCCACCATCGGTAAGCAAAAGTGCGTAATAACACTGGGATTCTATCTTCATTGATGTCATAGTGAACATCTCATTTCCAAATCCATGGGATACCAAATTCTGAAAAGAATAATAATGTGTCTAACCCAATGGGTGATTTATCCTTTTAATTGAGGATGAAATTGGGTATATTGGGTGAATTTGGCCAAAGAAATTTTCTTTGGTAAAATGTTCACATTAGGACTCATATATTTCCACCATTATAAAACCCAATTAGGGTAAATAGCCTTAATTGACTGTGGACACATTTTTATGAACCAGGTATGCTTTCTGGTGGGATTTTGAAAATAAAAGACATTGGTCCAGGCTAAGATATAATCCCAGTAATTAATGTTATTAATTGCTAACCTTTTGGTTGCATTGGGATGTAATCCCCATTCTGCTGGAGAAATAATTTTTCTCACAATTATGTTGTTATAAGAAATGATGGAGGTTGATTTAACCTTAGTGTGAGTAATTTCACAACTACCAATTTCCATGAGGATTGCCTCATAGGCATCTCTGGTTCGACCAGCAGAGCCAACAAAATAATTGTCATTTAAATATCGAGTTATCAACTCCCAAGTCTCATTAGCCCATTGGTCATCTCCGTCATTGAGATGTAGAATTAATTGAGACACATTGGCCTTGTGCAGGAATTCATGTAAAGGAATCTCTAAGGCCTCCTTTGCAGTCTTATTAGACTGTGATTGTTCACTAGTACGATAATTAGCGGATTCATGGAAAGACGATTTTTTCTTTCCATGGCCTCTAAAGGAATTTCCTCCTCAAGTAGGATATTGCATACTCATTTCCTTGCAAAAACTCACGAGTAAGAAAGTCAGGTAAGGAATTAGATTCTCCCTTAATATATTCAATATTAAAATAAAAATTGGATAATTGAGCCTGCCAACCAGCAAAAATTTGTTTAGAAATAATATTCTTAATATCATTTTGTAATATTTGTTTGGCAGAACTACAATCAATTCGTAATAAAAATTGCTGATTGAGTAAATCATCTTGAAATTTCAAAATACATTTAACAATAGCAAGAACTTCTTTTTTAACAGTTGAATAATTTAACTGTGCATTTTTCCAAGTTCTACTTGTAAACCTAATAAGTTCTTCTTTATTTGAAGAGAGATTTACTTGTTTGAGAATTCCTCCATATCCAACATTGGAGTCATCTGTTTCAACAATTTTAAACCATGTATTATTGGATAATGCTAAACATGGAAGTTGTTTAGCCTTAATCTTAATTTTTTGAACAGCTTTAGTATGTTCAATTGTCCAGGGTGGAGGATTTGTTCGTAACCTGGCATAAAGAATTGTTGTGTCATTAGCAAGATCTTTATAATAATCTGAAATATAATTCAGACTACCTAAGAATTGCTTTAATTGTGTTTTATTCTTGATTTCATCAGGAAACTTAGATGCAAATTCAATGGATCTATCAATGGGTATAATTTTTCCATTACAAATATTATGACCAAGAAATATAACATTTGTTTGGAATAATTTCATTTTGGGTGCAGAAAGCACTAAGCCATTTCTTTTAATAATATCTTTTAAAATATTAAGGTGTTTAAAATGCTGATCAATTGTTTTTGAAAATATCAAAATATCATCAATATAAACAATGAAAAATTGAGAATATGGAATGAATATTTCATTCATGATATTCTGGAATTCAAGTGAAGCATTCTTCAATCCAAATGGCATTATATTCCATTGATAATGTCCAAATGACATTGTAAAGGCAGTTTTATATCTGTCTTTAGGTATGATTTGAATTTGCCAATATCCTGACTTTAAATCAAATTTTGAAAAGATTTCAGCTGATTGCAGCCTATCCAATAAATCTTTTTAATTGGGAATTGGATATCTTATCCATTGAAGTACATCATTAAGAGGTTTATAATTAATGACTAATCTGGGAGCACCTCTTTCCTTTTCTGCGTTTTTATTTACATAAAAAGCAATAAAGCTCCAAGGAGATTGACTATTTGTAATCAATTTTTTATCCAATAAGGATTGAATTTCTTTTTTACAAAGTTTTAGATAGTCAGATTTCATTTGACTAGGTCTAGCCTTTGTAGGAATCTGTTTTTCATTAAATTCTGAAATATATGGCAATGAGACAATATGTCTTTTCCTATCTCAAAAAGCATTTGGAATATCACTACAAATTTCATTAATAAATTGATTTTTGATTTGGTCAATTTGTAGTCTCACAGAAGATTGGTTAAGTCTGTCATGAATTGAAAGAGAAGAAATTTCTTTTTGTAAATAAAAGATTTTCTTTTCTTTGGCATTAAGTAGAGAATTAATCATTTTTTCAATTGGTAGAGTTATAAACTCAAAAATTAATTATTTTCCTTGAAGTGTGGTAAAAATACCTTGAGAAGTAATTTTCTCTATTGGCATGATTGTTGCCAAGAATGGAGTTCCAAGAATTATTTCTTGTGACATATTTTTGATTAAAAGAAAGGTAGATGGGAAGCATATACCATCTTTACAAATATAAATATTTGATAATTTATATTTAATATTCATTTTGTTATCACTAGCATTAGTCAAATTTTGAGTGGTTTTTTCAAAATACAATTTAAGTCTGCACCACTATCAACTAATGCAGGTACATTATCTATAGTATAATCACCATTGATGACAAGTGTAATTGAAATATACCATTTTTGAAAAGTTACTTGATTCATAATTATCAAGTAATTTGGATGAGAAGGTTCAGAAGGTTGCATCATAGCATGAAAATCTTGTAAAGGAGTACCTTCTGGATTAAATTCCTCCTCTTCGGATTCAATTTTGGCTTTGCCTTCTGTGACAACTTGTTTTATTTGAGAAATATGATTTTTCATGATGTCATGTTCCTATTTTAAGACTTTCATTTCCAATTTTAGAATATTCACTACCTTAATTCAGGTAAAGAAGTTGGTTTATCATTTTCTTGATGTTGTTTTAATCTATTAAATACTTCTTTTAGACTAAAAGAAGGGTCAGGTATTTTTGGACCAGGGATTTCTCTAGGTTCATTTTTATTAAACTCATAACAAGTTTTAATTAATTGTAATTTACCAACAGGATCATTAACTCGATCTATTAAATCTAATAATGATTGTTGTTGATCTGTTAAAACATTAAAGCTTAGACCATTAATCTGCAAAATTGCTTGTAAATGATTACATTGATTTTGTAATTCATTGCATTGGCAATGATTAGAAGATTCATCTGAAGAATATAATTCATTAATTTCTTCTTCAGTATTTTCTGATTCTGTTTCAACTTCTATATAAATGATTGATTTACAATAATATTTGAATTTGTTCTTTTAATTCATCAGAAATAGGTAAAGCTTTAATTTTCTTTTCAACTAGACAATTAGTTGAATAATGGCTATATTTGACACAATTATAACATTTAAATCTTTTTGAAGATGTTTTCTTTGTGGATTTCTTTTTCGCAGAAGATTTTTCTGCTGAAGATGATTTCTTCTTATCTGATTTTTTTTCCTTTTTGGATGATAATCAAATGATTGTTTTTTAGATGATTTTTTATGTGGCTTTCGTTTTCTAGAAGATTTTCTAAAGGTAGAAGTATAATCAATATGTGAATTGTAAGCATATTGCTCACAGAAATCACCAGTCACTTTGGATCTAGCAAGACCCTGTTTCTTTAGTTGCTTTTGTAATTTAATGTCATTACGAAAAACTAATCCTTCATTGATTATAATATTTCTCAATGATCCATAATTATGATTTTCATATGGAATATATATTTCATTGTGAAGATTTTTTAATTTTTGTCTTACCTTTTTAACAAAAAAAGGTAGGTAAGCTATCAATAAATTTAACTTTCCAATGGACAGAATTAGCATCAGACCTCTGAAGGACTTTTTCTAAATAAACATTTTTATACCATCTAAAATGGCTAAGTGTAGGACATCTAAGATTTTGGAGTAATTCTCTTGATCTATCTTCAAGTGTACTTTTGTCACCCACAAAATGTAATACTATTGATAACATTAATGTCATAATAGAATCAATTTTGACAAAAATAATTCCAAAACCATATTCTCTGGTTCCACTAGGAATTATTATCCTAGACCAACACCAGTTGATATTCTGTATAAAGAAGATTTCTTTCATACACAAAAATCATATTATGGTAAAACTATCTATGCTTGGAATATTGATGGTAAAAGCGAATATCAGATTTATGAAACAATACATGAAATGATCATGTATTCTATTGTTGCGCAATAACAGAATAATGATAATGTTCAAAATGTCAAATTTATTATTACAGACTTTACAGGTATTTTAAAAGGTTGATGAGATAATGTTATTACACCAGATCAAAAACAAGATATCTTTAATGCTACGTAACTTTTTGTAATTAACAATGTAAGACATTATATATTAAGATAATGTTATTATATAAATTTTATTTTAATATAATATTAGAATAATTTTTACAAGATAAATTAAAAATAAGATATTTCAAAATTCTATATTTATTGATATCTCAACCTAAAATTTAAATATAATAGTATTGTTTTTATTTTATTTATATAATAAATATAAAAGTAGATTTAAATTTATTTTATATATATAATTAAAAGGATTATAAATTTTAAATAAAAGATGGAATAATAAAAATAAATCTTATTAAATTACCTATTGTAAAATATAAAAATTACGAGATAATAAATCTATATTAATGATTAACCATCAATCAACCAACGGAGGTTGTTCCGAATGGAAGGGGCTTGGGTCGCTTAAGCAAGTGGTCTCGGTATCAAGTCCTTGTGGATGCAGCAAACCTTGTTGGGAGAGGTCCCACTTCGACGCCCGACCGTACCTCGGAGGAATAGTCATGGGCGAAGCCTGGGATACTTGGGAAACAAAAAAAAAATAAGATTAACCATCAATCTTAATTCATAATTCACGTGCAACCCACGTCCTTTATTACGTTTTTTTTTTTTTTGTAAAACACGTTAACTATAAAAGAAATGACAAATGTGCTAAAAAGTTACCGGTGAGGAAAATAATTGTATGCTTGGACGGAGTATTTATCCATGTAGTACTCACCTGTCATTTCTCCAATTGAGTAAACAGAAAATATTTTGTTATAAAGGGAACACCGAAACGTTCCAGAAAAAAGAAAAAAGAAAATCAGAAGTAAGTGACGACCTAAGACTGGTGGTCGATTCATTATTTTTGAGATCCAATAGTCTGAATCGTATCCGCAGTATGCGGAAAACTTTTCCTTTCCCAATCCAACGGTTGAGAAGCATAACACGAGACGAATTAAATAGAGCTAACTACAGTCTCTCAAGTGCTTTCTTTCTCTCTCTCTTAAAGGTCCTCTTTTTCCGCTTTTGTTCTCCCTCTTTCCGTTCGTGTTTTACTTTTGTCTTCTGCAATCTTCCATCTTTACAGCAAATCCATCGTAAAAGCTTCCATCTTTAGGTTGATTTGAGCTTGTTTCTGGATTCTCCTTCTTGTGATCTTCTCAGAAACTCTAGGTTTGGATATGTTACTGTTGATCATCAATTTGCCCTATTTATTTAAGGACTTTCTCTTGGTCTCTAGGGTTTACGGCCGTTTCAGTTTACGTTTTGCTTTGGTTTCTTATGAATTTCTTTTTTAATTGAGCAAAATTTGAGTTTTGTATGTGTTTCTGAAAGATACAAGCTTGATCTGGCGGTCTTTCCCTGTTGATCTGTTTCTAGATTTTCTTTTTTCTTGCTGGTATTATTCTAGTTCTGTTTTGAAATTCTTATTCTTTTAGTATGATCTCGAATTGAATCTGCTTGAGGTTTTTGCGTGGTTTGTTTTGAATCGTACTCGGTTTGCTTTGATTTTTTTTCCTAGTCTAGGTTTTTGGGGTGAATCATATGATCTGTTGTGTTTTTGGCGTAGAATTGGTGTAGTTACTTTTCGCTGCAATGCTTTTAGCTCTGTTTGTTGTAAATCTTAGTAATTCTCAATTGTTTAATGGTTGTGCTTGCTTTGCTGTGTTCAAAATTTACTACAGAAATTGAGTAAAAGGAGTCAATCAGCATGCCTTGGACGTCTTCTTTTGTTAACTACAGCAGGAACTGTGTTCTCTTGGTGGTGTTCTATCGTGTCATACTGTAAGATCGGAGTTATTCTGGTAAAATCTTTCTTTCCATGTCTTAGCAGGTTATGCCTGATTTCAGCTTTTTTGCTAAAAATTATGTATTGAGGTTCAACGATGTATTAGAAGAAGAAAAATTGATTGCCTCCTTAAATCAATTTGATGCATTTCCTTTTACAACGTTCAGGGTTATTTGATTGTGTTTCATTTCTATTGCTTTCCATTGAGGGTTTATAATGAGGTTGTCAGGGTTGTTTATGTAGGTGAAATTCCTTTGGTTGTGAAAGGATCCTTTGGATACATTTTCATCTCAATTATTATACTGGTGTTCGAGAAGTGAGAATGTACATTGCAGCTAATCTAAAGAAATATCGAGCAGTGAAGGGAGTTGAGATGATTATAACGAATGTTGGGGTCATCGCATATTACCAACTAATGCAAGTTTGTCAGGTAAAGGTGTCATCTTTCCTTTGTGTCAATTTGTGGTTTTTGTTACCATTAACTATGTTTTCTAGAAAATTTTATGATCTATATTGTGTCTTGGGACGAAGCAACTATTTGGATTTTTGTTCTGCTAGTACTTTATGAGAAACAACAGCTCTGAATTTTCAATTCTTCCAAACTGTATGTAAGCCATATTCTTCTTCTTGATGCAAATTCCAGAGATGTCTTTATTTAATTCCTTTTTAATTTGTGGTTTATTTACTATCTTCTTTTCAGTCTATCGGCAAAACTGTTATCATTTTATTGTTAAATATATGCAGTAGTGATAGTTCTTTGACTAGAAAGCATTTAAGATATGATTTAACATGATCCCCTACCTCATTTTTCCCCCTAAAACTCCCTACACCTGAGCACATCAGTTTTAAATGACATTATGTACCAAACTTTTAAATGATACTAACTAGCCATATACATGCTTATGATGAATGCTCGAAAAAAATTGAAATAATCCCCAAAAACTCCAATTGTATCTTGGAAATGATCGACTCAAATAGATGCTCATCATACAGTGTTTCTCCTTAAACTCTGTTACCGGTGAATCCCTGAAAAAAGAGCGAGCAGCCACCAGATTTAATGATTTAGTGGGATCCACAGATGTAGTGGCTGGTGAACCGTGTCTTCTTCTCCACAAAGATTGAGAAAAAATCGAGCTTGGATGGAACTGAACAGGATTTTGCGTATGAATAAAAAGGTCAAAAGCTTTATTATTGAGAAAGTCATAGGAGGTTATTTAGTAGCCGTCGCAGGTTTCATTATTTTTCTTCCATTCCGTCCTCTCATTACTCAAAGGATAGTGAATGATAGATTCACCACTTTGACCATGGAGCCCAAAAATAGGACGAATATCATGGTGTTCTAACTGCGGCATATCAAACAAGAGCTTTTGGAGCAATGATGGGGGGGAAGAAAAAGAAAGATTTGTCAATTCCAAAGCCTAGCGTCTCCTGCTAGCACTCTATCACCTTAATCGATTCTTTTGTTGAGGGTCTGGCACTTCTTCTGGCCCTCTATTTACATAGCGAAAAAAGGCAAGAGAGCTCTTGCTCTAATCCTCGGGCGAAGGGTACCTGAGGATTAGAAATCAAATTTAAATGTAATTATGTTTTACAATTTTAGTGCTACTAATTAGCCATATATACTTGTGAAAAATAATGTAATTTTGGTGTGTAGTTACACAAGTTTTAGTAAAATGTAATCATAGGTATATTCTTATAGTTTATCTTTCATGTTTCTATTCTCACAGTAGAAGCTTTTACCTTAATTGAGGTTTTGTTATTATTCATATGTTTCCTTTTGTTGTGGCAGGCCGAATACTTCCGTCAGCTGCTTAAGCCTGTTACGTAGTTTAAATATTACGGGCCTCTGAGACATAAAAGTGACTGCCCTCTTACCGTTTTCATACATAAGAAGGCAGTAGCAAAAATTGGATATTTTCTTTGATGGTTGTTAACTTGGGATAAGCAGCTGTTTCAGATATCATGGCTATAGGGTAATTCTCTCTTATAAAACCAGGGTAGCCTCATCCGTTCGGAAAACCAGACAACTGCCTACTCTACACTTCCCATCCTCCATCTTTGTGGTTTTAGTTCAATACGATCACACATGCAGAGTGACCAACAAATTTACCCTAGAAAGATGGTTCCCCCTATTGCATATCAAGTGGGTAATAGTTATATTTGTAATAATGAGTCTGTTGCACCGACCTTGGGTCCAGATCTTTCTCCAGTTGCAAAGCCCTCGTTGGCTTTTCACGGAGTTGAATTACAACCATCTGAAGTTTGTCCCCAGAACTTCATCATCTTTGACCACACTAATGATAGAAACCGGATCATGTTCCACCCTGGACTGGCCCACACATTCAATTGCCATGGCCTTGATTTTCGAGCAACTTATATCCAGGATAATGTTGGGACGAAAGATGCAGATAAGAAGAGTACAGAATCTCCCTCTTCCCTGGAAGAGGATACAGAGGACATCGATGCATTGTTGAGCTTGGAAGAGGAGGATCAAGAAGAATATGATGAGGAAGAGCTCAGCACTGCCGGGACTCTTGGAAGCTATGGAAGCAGTTCCCCTGATTCATACTCGAGTCATGGTTCAAAGCCCAGAAAAATGAGCAGGCGATCATCATCTTCTACTCAAAAGTCCTCCAGCAACTATAGTAGCAACATCCATAAAAGTGAAAAGAAACACCAGGGAATGAAAAAGATGATGAAGGCACTGAAGGGAATCGTACCAGGTGGTGATCAAATGAATACTGTTGCTGTTCTTGATGAAACAGTTAGGTACCTCAAGTCTCTGAAGGTAGAGGTGAAGAAGCTTGGCATAGGGAACCTCGAG
>JAUPMG010000005.1:9831643-9843853 GCA_031762675.1 Pachysandra terminalis
ATCCTCAGGCATAGGGGTTTCAGTCATATTATAACTAGGAAATGGGGAATGATTCACTATCCTATTATATGCCTCAGTACCTAACAATTTTCTAGGATCCATTTAATTTATAAAAGTATTTAAATATAAAAATATATGACCCTGTATATAATTTGTGATAATAATTAGTATAAGATATGTAGAAGAAGAGAATTACAATATATATAGTAGACTTATATATGAAGAAAGACTAATTTAAAATAGGAATACCTCTTTATAGAAAATTGCAGAACTTTACAACCTTTTAGACTTTTAGATGTTGTAGACAACTTTGTAGAGCTTTAGATGTAAAAATTTAAATCCTTGAAAATGCACAATTGAAGAATGTAGATTGTGTAGAAGAGAATTATAGTAGTGAATTGAGAATGAAAGTGTGATTATTTATAGGCCTTAATGTAGTCAAAATGACACAATTTATCCAAAAACTAGCCGTTTTATGATTATTATTGAGGTTATTTTGGTCATTTTATACAAAATAACTAATTTCCGGCCAAAACTAGCCGTAAGCGACCAAAAATAGCTACTTTTGGCAGAAAAAGGGTAGACTAGACCGGAACGGGCCGCGTGCGTGCTTGGGTCGTGCCTAACGTGCCGAGCCTCGTGCTGGACTGCGTACGTGCCAGGTTGCACCTGCCGGGCCGTGCGCGTGCTTCGCCCATGCCTCCTGCCGTGCCCGTGCCGCGGGCTGGAAACCAAGGCCTAGAACGGGATGACCATGGGCTCGTGCCATGCTGAGCCAAGGCACGCACGGGCCGTGCTGGGCCTCGGGCGGAAGCCCGTTTGTATATGCCTAGTTCGCCACTAAAGCTTGAGATTTCACGTGATAAGGTCATGTGCTCTTCCTTGATGTGGCTTGGTCATAATACAACACATAGGATCCGAGCGTATAGTATAGCAACACAGAAGCAAGAACCGAGACAAAGCAAAGCAAGCAAGGCAGAGAAGATGAGGTGGGGCAGAAACTTGGGGCAATGGAGGAGCATAGCAAAGGAAGCTTTCGATCAGACAATGGTGTTGGCGAAGTTTCTGTGTTTGCTTCATGTCACCAACACTTACGTCTGCACTCCTACCCTCGTAAGGTTTCTGTTCTTCTCCACCATTATTGCCCTTCTGAAAGATCTTCAGGAGAACGGAAAAGGAAATGAAGAAAACATGAAATTATTTGGTGTTTCAGGTATACGGTCCCAGTATGCTTCCGACCTTGAATCTGACGGGTGATTTGGTTTTGGCGGAGAGGATATCGACCCGGATTGGGAAGGTGGGGACTGGAGACGTTGTTCTGGTTCGATCACCTGAAAACCCAAGAAAGATTGTCACGAAGCGCATATTGGGTATGGAAGGCGACAGGGTTAGTTTTCTCGTCGATCCCAAGAATAGCGATAGATGCGAGACTGTACTTGTAAGAAGAATTTTGAATCCCCATTTCGATTTACTTATTTATTTATTTGCTTTGTTTTACTGTTATTAGAGTTCTGTTGGTAATCTTACAACTGCTCTTTGTTTTATGTCAAGACCCTGTAACCGGAAAATGTATTGTTAATTTCATCGTTTTAATTACTTTATTAGGCCTTTTTTTTATTTTTATTTAGACCTTTATATAATCGTTTATGGAGGCTTTTTTTGCTGATTTAAAAATGACATTTTGATTTTTTGATCGTTTTTGTTTTTTGGTTTTGTTAACTTTTTTTTTTTTTTTTTTTCTAGTATCAGACTTATGTTGGTAGTGTTGGATTTTTTCCCCCTTTTTAATGGTTTTCTGTCAAGACCCTATAATTAGGAACAAATTGTTAATTTCATTATGATGCCTTTTTATTTTGTTTATTAGCATTTCAGTATATAATTGTGTACGGAGGTTTTTGAGCTGATTGAAAACTGACATTTTGATTTTAATCTTTCTTTTTGTTAATTTTGATTAATTTTTTTTTTCTCGTATCAGAGTTATGTTGCTAGTGTTGGTTGGTTTTTTTTTTTATTTTTTATTTTATGGTTTTTTGTCAAGACTCCATAATTAGAAACAAATTGTTACCATATTGCTAATTTCATGGCTTTAATTTCTTTATTATGCCTTTTTATTTTCTGTTATTTTGCTATTAGCCTTTTTTTTTCTTTTTCATGAATAACAAGATTTTATAGAACTTCATGAAGAAAGATATACATGTCTAGGAGGCTAGGACTAGATAGTCCCAAAGTATGCCATTTACAGCAGGATAAAGCAATAAAAAGGCAGAAACTAAAAGAAATTAATCTGCCCAAAAAACAACCTAAAAGAAGAAAAATATAGAGTTATTTAATTTTCAATCACTGATTGAAACTAACTTTTGTTGAGTTTTTTGTTGGGTATGGATTTTAATTGAACTTATTGCTAATTAAGTGTATTAAAAATTCAACTTAAATTATAACTTCAGTTTGATATTGGCCACGCTGATCTTTTCTTTGTTCTTAAATTTGATTTTCTATTCACTTTTTTAATTGATTTTTGTGTGTTTCCTTCGTTACATTTAATTTTTTAGTCCGATGTTTTTTCCTCAAACGGCCTTGTTGTGTCGGATTTTTTTTGGATTAGCTTAGGGTTTTATTTTAAATCACTGTTTAGTTGATTAGTGATTATTTTTATTTTTAGTTTTAGGGTTCTGTGTTTGTGTGTTTCTTGGTCAACTTTAATTTTAAGGATTTCAGGTGTCTGTATTTGTTGTTAACTTTTTCTTTTAATAAAATAATTATTGATTATGATGTGAAAAATGTCTTTTGGGTGCCTTTGATGGATAGGTTCCAAAAGGGCACATTTGGATTCAGGGGGATAACATTTATGCTTCCAATGATTCACGACATTTTGGGGCTGTTCCTTATGGTCTTCTTGAAGCCAAAGTATTTTTCAGGGTGAAAGTCTTTTCTCTCTTCTTTAGTATATCTTTCATGAAGTGGTTGAATGTTTCATTTATTTTTCATTCTCACAGTAACTATTTGTCTAAACAAATTGTTACTTTGAAATGATAAATTTATTTCTGAATAGTGCATATGGTTAAGTGTATCTTGTTACCATTTTGAGACCATTAACAGTAGCTTACCTGATCACTGTTCTGCATCAAATCATTTTGAAGTGCAATAATTTAACTTCTCTACTATTTATGATGCTTATGTACACATTCTTTTTATCTGTAGTTCTGGCCACCTGAGGGATTTGGATCACTGGAACAATGAGCAATTAACAGATTCTATCTTGAAGGTATATTTTTTTGCTCTGCATATTGGTTGATGTTTGTTTGTCCTTCATTTGTTCTTCATCTTTTGTTCCTCTTCATGTGTTCATCCAGAATGTAGAGATTCTCTTTACAAAACTATAAAAGCATGAGACTATAGTATTTCTTAAATGGGGTAAGGTAACAGCTTTGGTGGTTTTATCATGATATTTGATATTTGACGCTTTTAATTTTAAACTATTATACGCATGACAAACTTGTTTGCTTGACGTTGTAATATGAACCTGATTTATTAAAATAGAAGTCGTCCGACCAGCTATCTATGCGAAATTGCCGAACAATCATGTATATTCTGATTATTCTTCATCTTACTTCCCAATAGAAATATCAATTTAGTGAAAAAAGTTGTAATTTTGAATGAATGCTCATTTTATGCGTGCATATAAACTTGCTGTCTGCTGGGCAAGTCTTTTACTATCCACATCTCTTGAAAACCCAATAAAAAATGCAAGCTATTTCCTTTATCAAAACCGAATGTTGCTCTTTGCTTTAAACTTCTCCATCCTTGATGGGTCATCAGCAACTGCGTAGCTCTGTAATAGTTTTCTTATCTTTCATATCATCCTGAGAACATATATTAAAGGGAACGGATGTTTGGGGACTGAAGTTTATCTTACTTTTTAGTTGGGAAGAAGTTTGCAGATTATTGGTTGAAGACATTGTTCATAATGGAGTTTCCCACCTTTTAATCATGCTTATAGAAAAGGAAATAGAAAAAGAAACTTATATAAGTTTAAAATTAAAACTAGCAATAGAATGATACGAGGAATTAACTGGTAGTTGGAGAGGGTTTGTGAAGTCTCGTCTTTTCATTGAAGTAACAGAAAATATCATAAAAACAGTTGCAGGTAATTGCTTTGCCTAACCTATCAACGGTATGATTGATTGCAAAGATACCAGTCAATATAATATATAATTGATATTTTCTGTATTTTTTTATCATTTTCTAAAAGGACATTTTTGCACATTAATCCCTTGATATTGTACCAGCTGAATAAGTTGGTGTCTGTTTTATATCGGCCTTAAGTTAGAACATGCAACCATGCAGAGTCATGTTGTGAAGCACAGTCCCTAAGAAAAGGTTCAAAAAAACCTCGAGATAGCAATTGCATAGCTACACTACTATGGACACATATATACATCCCTCACATGTGCTACCAAAAAATCAATTTTGAGTTTTATGCATCGAAGGAGATTATCATATGTGAACCAATATACTAGCAGAAAGTAGCTTCTTTTACTGGATCTCTGTTATGTCTTGTATTTTTTTCCATAAAGATTTCTATGTTTGTAGGGAGCAATTTAATGTAAAGTAATTGGTTGTCCAAGGCATCTGGACAATCAGTTAGTGGCGTTATCTATCAAAGGTTATAAAAAAAAAATCAGTATGTAGAGTTACTGGTTTTCCATAGTGAACTAACTGTGTTGTTTCTGTTCATAAGCTACTCTTTCAGGTTGTGGTGGATTTAGTCATATTTATCTTAGATTTCATTTGTCAAGTCTGCACTTTTATCTGAAACATTATTTAATGAATACAGGGCCAAAGCTTCTGGAGGCTTTATATTGATTCAAAGTAGCTCTTGGAATTGCAAGAAGATTCATTGCTTTGTCGATTTTCAAGTCGGTATGGGCAGCAGGAAACAATAGGAAGCCAGTTGAGTGTATAAGAGAAGTTTCTTGCAGATAATTCATGGACTGGTTCTTCTCATTCCGGTACCTGTTGATCAAAGCATGAGTCCTTTGGTGATTGCATATTTTTGAAGAGTATAACTTCATATACAATTACTGACCTATTAGTTCTTTGTACTTTTTCTAGTTGGGATAAGGCATTTTGATTGATGTTAATTTTGATGTATTTGATTATATTTTCTGCAATACAATCAAATAGGCTGCCGGATTCCTGTTAGCATTTGAATAGTCTTCTGTACCCAAGTAATGTCATCTGAATACATTGTTTCTTTTGCTTGCAAATTGAAACAATCCAACAGCATTTGATTATTTTGTTTCACTTATGCAAGACTTTCCGAGTACAACGCAGCCCATCTTAAGCAACTGTAAAAATAATTTCTTTCCTCTTTTAAGTAGAAAAATAAATTCTGAACATCATGGTCAATTTTGACTGGCCTTTTGTTTCCTTCTCCACTTGTATAGGATGCTTTGAATCTAAAATGGACCACAGAGCATGCTTTCAGCACTGGTAATTAATATGTAGTCCCCAGACAGTGGATTTCCATCATCACCAAACAATCAATATTGTCAAGTAAGGGTATGTGACTGCTTGCCTTTGATTTCTTCTTTTGATTTTCTCCCTTTTTAAGCATGTTCTGTTTCTTTTTAAACTGAATTCAACAATAAACTAGATTAAGCATAATACTTCAAGCCAGATCATGATGCTGGATTTGTTGCATACTTTTCTTCTATTTTTTTGAAGCACATTATGGAATTCTTGTTCTCATAATCGTTCTTACACTTTTCTATGCATTATGTTAGGCCATATTTGAATCTACTGCTCTCTGAGAAATGTCCCTATAGCTGCACTCCTCTTGATTTGTGCAAACAATGGTGTCGAAAGTAACCCTGAACCATTGGTCTGTTAGAGGATGACTGTCTCAGTGCTTATTCTGATGTATAGCATTACAATCCTTGCACGTAGGAGCATATCCAAGAATATTTTAGCCAGTCAATTCCTTTCATTTTTTCAAAATTTTCTTCGGGACAGTTGGTTATCGACACAACAATAGTTGAGTCACACTGAGAACTGAATTTTCTTAGCACAACTATGGTTTACCTACCAGTTCAAATGTTTGGATTTGTAGGCCATCAGATATATATCGAATGTTTGTTATAAATAATGATGGATTTGCTGATACTATTTTCTCTTGGTGTAGAAGGGCACTTTATTCGATTAGTTCCACCATGGGCTCCAAGTTTTGTTTTGATTACAATAGCAAGAACCAGTAATCCCTTTCTTTAAGTGCATAATACATGTAGAACTCGAAATAAATTAATAAATAAACTAGATTACCTTTATGTAGATCCGGTGTTTATCTACACTTAGGGGGTGGTGAATGCAAAAAACTGGCGAGATTCTGACCTCGGGATCGAAAGAAATGTGTAATGGAGAAGGGAGAACAGGTCGTTTAAGGGGAGAAATGACTGCAGGTGATCATGGTTTTATACATGATTGACATGCCACACTAAAAACCCACTAGTCTCGTCCGAATCACACTTGGTTGAATGTTTTTTTTTTGAAATTTCGTTTACCTTATAGAGGGATCGAAGCTGGTTGGCTGCCGATCTAGAGTTGGGTCGGACGATCCCAATCCAGACAGTTTGATCTTTAAGAGCAAGGCCGTTCAGTGGGGTGTTAGTTCTCGTGAGGCTATTCAATTAGATTCACTTTGCAATCCTTGTGCTAATACAAAGGATTCAACACCACCAACCACATCACCAGATTAAGATGGATAAAAGCTTGGTCCATCCAACAGTTGACTTGTACTGGGCTTAACACTTGGCCCAAGAAGGTTCTAGCCTCTTTGTGGTCCCATTACTTCATGGGCCTAATGGTTCGAATCTGATATGGATCTGTCTACTCTTTACAAATGGAGAATCCACAGGTGATATTGTTGGTAGCTCTAGAATCAGGGTACCAATTTGGATCCAATTGGATAGGAGAGTAGCCAATCATGGCAGCAAGAATGGGTGGATTATCTCTTTGATAAGAGTGATTAAAATTTTGATAGCAAGTCATAGCAAGGGTGACCTGGATGTTGGCACAGTTGATAGGCTGTGTGAGCAGGAGATGTATCACAAAATTTAGATTGCCCATGTATAAGTGATTGTTCTGTTCGTCCATTGACCCTACCATGAAAGTTAGCCTGACCATGTCTATTCTATTTATGAGGATTCTTAGATGAGCAACATCTCCAGGTGGAGCGTTCGGATGTGAAGGATTTTGTATAGCAACATTAGCAGAACCGGGATTTGGATCAAAGATGTTAGGATTTTTCTGTTTGAGACATGTTTTTTTAATCGAAAAGAAGTTTGTAGAGAAAGGCAATGCTAATTGACTCACTTTTGGTAGTCATAAATGACTCATAAGCAAATCCTGATCTGGCTAAGAGGGTAAAGAATCAGGTCTTTGTCAGAGACACTTTGACTTGCTATTGATAGATTGTCAGCAATTCCTTTGGAAATAGATACCTTCTTTAATCTTTGTAATTGCAGGAAAAGTTGCGTAACTCTTACACAAGATCGAGATAACATTTGCTCAAGAGTTTGCCATACGTCATTGGTAGTAATAAGATCGAAAACTTAAGGAAGGACTCCTTCACTTAAGGAGGAAATTAACCCACTTAGTAAAAGCTGGTACTATTTTTACAGGACAACATAGTGTCACGGCCTTAGTATTTTCCAAGTTAATCATGCGCACTTGTGCACACGAGTTCTTGGTGTGACAAGTTAGCCTAATTCTCGAACTCTTAGGAAGCTTTAGAGTAAAAAAGTATAATAGAGAATAGAAATAATGACTTCTATTGCATTAGAATTTGATTGTTTACCACTTTTGAAGTGCCTCCCAAATAAGGAGCCCTCCTTTTTTATATGCCTAAGTTACAATGGGTGGCTAAGATTGTGCCACGTGTTGTAAAGCTAATGGTTGAAACTCTTTTAGCATTTTCTCTAGAATGTTCTATCTAATTCTCCTTTCCACACTCTTCTAAGAGAATCTTCTATAAGACGTTTTGGAATCTTTAGGAAGCATCTAACAACTTTACTATACAAAAGCTTTCCTAGACAATAAGTGATGTCTATGAAACCTACATATGGTACATGTTAAGTGAGGAATGTTATGGTCCAACTAGGCAGTACTTAATAGTAGATTGGCTTCATTTCATAACCTCCTTGTATACTTCTTGTCTCTGTTTAGGATTCCCGTTGGGATGGCTAACCAGATTGAAAAGATTGAAAGAGAATTTTTTTTTTTTGGAGGATAGAGGTTCTAAATAGGACAACCTTGTCAATTGGGAAGTGGTTGGGAGGAAAAAGCGAAATAGAGGATAAACTTGGGTAACACACTGGTTAGGAACTCACCCTCTTGGGTAAATTGCTATGGAGATTCAGTATAGAAAGGGAAAGTCTGTGGGTGAAAGTTATCACACGCAAATATGGACTGAACAAAAAGGGATGGGACATCAATCCTCGTGTCGATTGCCCTGTTTCTTTCCCCTGGAAGGCCATATCTTCTCTTGCTCATTTGTTCTATCCCAAAATCCATTTCTTAGTTGGTTCGGGATCCTCTGTTGGACTATGGCTTGACCTTTGGTGAGGAGAGGTACCCTTGTAGCTCGTTTCCCTCGGAGTCTCTTGTAGCTGATGTTTTCTCTTGGTCCTTAGATGGGCTGTATTGGAATCTGCCGTTGTGTAGGGACCTTAGGCTAACGGATGTGGCAAAGCTTGCCTTGCTCGTTGATTCCCTTAAGGACATGTTCATTGATCCCTTGTCTCCTGATCGTAGAATTTGGATTCACGATTCCAAGTGGGCTTTCTCTACTCGGTCCTTTTTTCAGCTCATTCGCAAAGGTAGGGCTCTTCCCTTATCTGATTACCCCTTTCGCTTCCTTTGGAAACCCCCCATCCCTCTTAGAATCAAAGCATTTGGTTGGACTGCTCTTCTGAATAGAATTAACACTTATTAAACTCTTCAAAAAAAGGAGGAAAGGGCTTGCCTTATCACCTCATCTTTGCACCATGTACCTGGTGTAGGGAGAGACTGTAGATCATCTTTTTCATACACTACAGGGTAGCGAGAGAGTTGTGGCATGGTTTCCTTGATCAGATTGGTGTTGCTTGGATTCTGCCAACCTCTTTCATTGAGTTCTTTCGACAATGAAGGGTTTACTGGTGGTTAGGTGTAACAGGGGAGATCTTTCAGCAGATGCTTTCTTTTTACTACTGTGTGGACTATATGGGAGGACAAGAATGGGCATATTTTTTATGAGGGGAGATTTAGGAAGTAGGCCCTCACCGACATGGTACTGGGTAGGGTGGTGGATTGTTTATCTCATATGGTTGAGTTTAAAGGGTTAAGAGATTGGCATACCTTGAGCTTTATGTCCCTCATGATGGTTCCTTATGTGATAGGTTGGTGTCCACCTTCCAGCGGAGCTGTTAATCTTAACTATGATGGGTGTTCTTTCGGAAACTTAGGATAGTAAGGCATATGTGGCATAAGTAGAGATCATTCAGGGAGGATCATTCACATCTACTTTGAGAGTATAGGGGAGGGTAACGCGGTGAGAGTTGAGATTTTAGCCCTCCTCACAAGAGTAAAGGAGGCAAGATCTCTTGGCGTTACGGATTTGGAGGTGGAGGGGGAATCCTCTACCATCATATCTTGGATGTCTAATCTAACTTTTTGCTTTTGGTGGTTTAGCCACATTGTCAGACTTTTGAGATCATGGGTTGTTGGGATGATATCCAAATGCCCAAAAATCTAGCGGATAGACTAGCCAAGAGAGGTGCGCATGTTGATGGGTTCTTTGCAGTCACCCTAAATCATGGATGGATGGAGTCTTAGGGATATCAGCTAGAGAAGGGAGGGGAGATAGTGTCTCTCTTGGCTTCTTGTTCTTTTGTTCTCTTGTTTTTGTTGTTCTTTTATTTTCTTTTCTTGTCTTGATGAGATCTCCTTGGCTTAGGGTGTGACTCCTTTTGTATATTCTTTCTCCCTTATTAATATCATTTTCATCTCCAATTGAAAAAAAAGGCCGACTCCATTTCAAGAGAATCATCTCCTTTTTCAATTACTAAGATGCTTGGGTGCTAGGACATCTCACCATAAGATACCCATAAGATTGTATAAACGAAAAATAGGAAGAAATTGGGAATTCCATAGAAGGTTATTAGAATGTCTAATTTTAATAAAACAAAATGATGGATATTATAAAACATGGGTATAGAGGAGGGGGAGTTAAGTTCTGTTTTTGATGGTACTCCAAATGTTGATTAAGATTCATGTTTCTGAAAGAGACTTTCTTTAAAGCAACTTGATACCATGAAAAAGGTTGAAAGATGGTTGTATATCAAAGGAAATCTCCTAGTTAACTTACTTAAGAAGTGTTATTCTATTTGTAAATTTGTAACAACCAGATTACATTTGATTGCTCTAAAAGCTCGAGTTGTTAGAGAAAGGCACAACAGTGTATATCAAAGGGGTCTTCCAAGTGCTGCAAGACCACCATCCATGGAGCATCAAATTTCGGTGGAAGCGAAGAGTTTTGTGTTTATGCAAAGGAAGATCGGTGGAAGGGGAGGTGTTAGTTCTTACTGAAAAATTTAAAGGAAGGGCGGTGGATATTGCAGTGCCGGTGGTTGATTGTGATTGGATTGTGCAGGGATTTGAGAAGAGCCTAGAAGAAGAGAGAGAACAGTTTGTCATTGGTTCGAGAAGAATGGTATTCTCGGTGTTGGTTATGGAGTTGAGAAAAAATAGTAATGGTCGTTTCATCAAGCTTATGGATATCAGAAGTAGGCCGTTCATGCTGTATTTGTTTTCCGGAGGGTGTGAGCGGGAAAGGCTGGTTGGATCTCTCGCATTGTTTGATTTGGAAAGTGGGAATCAGAAGTCTGGGTATTGGAGATGAAAGCTGGAAGACTACAGTGGGTTCTTCGTCGTTAGTGGATGATCCTGTTATTTCCAAGGAGGTAGAGGGCGGAAATGATACAGGGAGTGGAGCTGTAGGAGGCTTGGAGAGAGTGAACGGGGTAGTGGAGTCTTCCGATGTGTCCGCTCAGAGTCCGACTTCTCTACCAGTGTGGAGATCAGATTTGACAGTGGTGTGTGATAATACAGATTTCTCAGATAATCTTGAGATTCTAGGTAGATATTTGGTGGGTAAATTTGAGGGGGAAACACCACGGATTGAGTCGGTGAGAGGGTGGGTGAAGGAGGTGTGGCCTGGAGGAGATTCCATCGGAGTGGATGTTTTGTCTGCTAAACTATTTCTATTTACATTTAGCTCGAAGGCGGAGGCGGGTAAGATTCTGGAGATGGGCGAGAGGTTCTTAGGACCGTTTTACCTGTTTTTGGACTGGTGGAATACCAGGTCGGGTTGCGAGGTGGATGGAGTGAGGGATGATCGGATTTGGGTTCGGGTGGTAGGTGTTCCGCTACATCTTTGGTCCGATTGTATCTTCAAAACGTTGGGAGATCTATGCGGTGGGTTTGTTCGTTCGGACCTGGAGACAGAGAATAGAACAGTTCTTCAATGGATTCGGTTGCAGATTAAGAGACCTCCATGGAAGAAGAGAAGGTCGGTGTAGTTGAGACTTGGTAACGAGATATTTCGGTGTGCGGTGTGGTGGGAGGAGAAACCGATTAGAAGTTGCAGGGTTGGGGTGGTTTCTGGTTTTGTTGAACTAGGTTTCCTTGGGGAAGAGAGGTTTTGGGAAGGATAGTGACGAAGAGGTGGAGGGTTGGGATGTTAGGGGGGCTAACGTGGAGGCAAATTATGAAGAGAGAAGGGGTGACGTGGAGGGGAGTCTTGGAAAGGAAATCAAAAGGTAGTAGTAGTTGGAGTTCAGGAGGGGAGTATTTAAAATTTGAAGTCAAAAGATGAAGAGAAAAGGGGTGACGTGGAGGGGAGTCTTGCGAAAGGAAATCAAAAGGGTTAGTTGTTGGAGTGAAGGAGGGGAATTTTTCAAATTTGAAGTCAAAAGTTTTTGGGCAGAGTGTTAGAGGTTGGTGGAGGACAGATAGGTGGGTTGTAAAGGATCAGGACGGTTCGGGTCAGGATCCTCGGGCTAGTAGTTTAGGATCGCGGTCTGTTGTTTTGGACTTTTGGGGCCCAATAAAATTATGGAGGTTGGAGGAGCTGTGGTTGGGCCTAAAGGGGTGGCCCAGCAAATGACTAAG
>JAUPMG010000005.1:9850728-9863055 GCA_031762675.1 Pachysandra terminalis
TTACTTCCGCTTTTGTTACTCTGACTTATTATGAATTAAATTGAGGGCTTTCTCATGCCTTGTTCGATATGAAAATCAACGGTCCAGAAATGGATCCCGAAAGTTTCACCCCGTGATCCGTGCCTTCTCACCTAGGGATGTGAGTCATGGGATCTGGGCCGTGACAGACTTTCACTACACGGAAGAATATACCAGTACACTTATCTATGGTGAGCTCATATAGAGTCACACCCCATCATAACATTAACCAGTGGATGCTCCCAGCACCACTCACAACCATTCAAAGATCAAACACAGTCAATTATATTTACTTCCAGTGGATACTCCCAGCACTACTCACATACCACATACATATTAGATACCATAATCAATCGCACACAACTAGTGGATACTCCCAGCACCACTCATACATCACACACAATTCAGTCATCACAGTCAATTCCATTGACCTCTAGTGGATACTCCCAGCACCACTCACTGACCACATATAGATTAGACATCAGATTCAATCATATACAGACCAGAAGTTGCATCTAGCATCATTTACACAATTCAATTCTCTACACTATCATCACTAACCTTTCTAATCTCATTTTAACATCTATCTTTCATTCTTGAACTCTTTAGAGTCATAATGACCTCATATTAGGTCTAAATTGCCAGATCACATTGAAAATCAAACCTATTATGTACTTTACATCAAATGGCCATAACCATCCATTTTGCAATCAAACTAACCTCACATTCATATCCAAAACATCATATGGGATCTTCCCATAAAAATTGGGTCCATTTGGACTTCGGTAGATGCTCGGTACATGCCGAGCTACCTACCAAGAGTTATCGGTAGATGTCTCGGCATCTACCGAGACTCGGTGGATTGTCCAACAAATTTTAGGCTTTCTCGGTGGATATCTCGGTACATGCCGAGCTTCCTACCGAAGGTCTCGGTACGTGTATCGGTAGATACCGAGTCTCATTACATTTTCCAGAGAAATTATGGGCTTTCAGTTGATGTCTCGGTACATGCCGAGCATCTACCGAATGCCAATTTCAGCCCAGATTTCATTGTTTCTCCTAGGGCTTTGTGCCCACACTCTCAAGAACTTATTTGTATAATTCTAAGCATTAAATAATAATTTTATATCATCATAAACTCAATCAAATCCTAACATGTCAATCCAATCTACACACATGGACTAGCATTATCAAATCATTCATTACACCTATAAACTAAACCCAGAAATCATGTTTTATCAATAAGAACTCTTGAAGAGGATTGCAATCATATTAAAACATATATACAATCATGCTATTCCTTTAATCACACAAATCACCTATAAATATACTTATTCAATACAATAAGGGGAATAACATATGATCTCAATAAAATATTGATCAGATCATGTTCAATCATCTTACACACTATTTAATCACATCATCAGTAAATCATGTTCATCACATCATGCAAATCACCTATGTATATGTATAGCCTCCTCATAAAGTTATAATCATAGCTACCGAGAAATCTAAGGAGAATCCCTACCTGTCTTCTGATATCCTAATCTGCAGCCTAGTAGTCATCTCTATCTTCTTCCAACTTCACTTGTCTCTTTATGGCTTGCTTTATCAGCGTCTTTCTTTCTTTCCTCTCTCCTTCATGTTCTCCATATCCTTCATCTTCTTCATCTTTTTCTCTTCTTGCTTTTCTGGTTCTCTTCTTCCTACAGTAAATGTTCCTCTTTTTTTCCTCTCTCTCTATTTTCTCTTCCTTTCCTCTAGGTCTCCTCATCTTCTTCCTTTTTTTCTTCTGGTTTTCTCTTCCTTAGGATTTTTCTCCTCTTCTCTTTTAGGTCTGGCGGTATGAAGCTAGGGAAATAGTTTCCTTCTCCCACACTTCCTAGTTTAGAGGACTTTTAATCTTGATGGGAAGTTCCTTAATTATCTTCCTTCAAATTTGAATTTGAATTTCCCTAGTGGGAGAATCATCCACATCAATTAGTATTTTGGTTTCCTTTATTAACCTTATTACTTATTTTAATTACTTAATTAGATGCGTTTTAATTGGATCTCTTACTGGGTCCTAAGTCCAGTCCAACATTACAGTCCAGATCTGATTCTAATTGAAGGTCCAAGCCCAATTGAATTTGATTTCTATTTAATTACATAATTTACTCAATTATTTTCCAGAATTACTAATTAGTCCAATTCAGCCATAAGTATTGCATATAATTCCAGATGTGTAACTAGCAGATTAATTAGGATTAATTCATTAATTATATGGCTTGGTCCGGGTCACTACACGAGGGCAGTCCCGGTTCTGCACTACCTGTTGCTATCCTCAGAAGGAGAGCAACGTGATAGGTAGTGAACCCCTTGGTTATGTGTGTGAATGTGAGGATTTGGTAATTACAAGAGTTTATTGATGATGGGGATTATCATCATCTAGACTCAGACTCACTAACAACTGAATGTATCTTATCGGGTCGTAAGGGAGTTGATTTGAATATAGCGGTTAAAGATAAGATACATCTTCAGCTTAATACATAATTGCATATGTATGCATAAGTGAGTGCTTGTGTGAATGATAATTGTGCGCATTACATGAATTTTCATTATGATGTGATTATGAGTTGAGATATTTAAAATTCCTGAAAAAGTATGTTATATTTATTATTATCCTATATTTCATGAGTATTTTTATGAATGTACATACTATTGTTTTACTAAGCGTTAGTTCAAGCTATTAAGCTAAAAAATTTCAGGATTGGACACAACTGATTATATTGAAGAAGTATACCCAGAAATTGAGAATGGAATTGATATGGACTATATCCCATGCTAAGGACCGAAACCTTCTAGTCATTTTTATGTTTATGGAAAATGGGATGGAGATCGCCAGCTGGACAGTTTCCTTGTCCATCTTCAATCATCCACCTAATGGGATGTAAGAAGATGTGATCATTAAAGGATAGATGAGATAGAATAGAGATCTTTTTGTGAGTCATCTACATTTTCTATATATGAGTGTAATTAGAGGTGGCAATGGGTCGGGTAACCAACAGGTTAGGAAAACCTCAACCCGAACCCAACCCGCTCATAAACGGGTCGAACCCACCAACCCGTTTAGAATTTAATTAATTAATTATTTATTTTAATTATTTTTTATTTTTTTATTTTTTTAATTTTTAATTAAGAAACTAATAAATAATAATAAACGGGTCACACGAGTTTGGCGGGTTGGGTTGGGTCGGGTTCGAGAAAACCTAAACCTGAACCCAACCTATTTAATAGACGGGTCAACCCTAACCTGTTTAGTCGGGTTGGCGGGTTGGGTCGTGTTTTGCCAACTGTAGTGTCCTTTTTGAGAGGAATACTCCTAGAACTGTTGTATATAGAGTGGAAATGTAAGGAGCTTTGTACCATGACTTTTGTGAGTAAATAAATATGTATTTTGAGTTAATGAGGTTGAATGGGTAGTAATTCCAGCACGGAAGGGGAGGGCTGATGGCTGTCACTTCTCAATTAAAAAAAAATAAAAAATAAAAATTAATGGAATTGGGAAGTGACAAGAACTGGTATCAGAGCAAAGTTTTTATTTAAAGGAGAGATTGGATTGAAACTTGTTTTATTTAAAGGAGAGATTGGATTGAAACTTGATTGTGGAATACTAACTTGGAAATTTTATCAAAGTAGAGGTTTTATTTAGTGGAAAGGTTGAATTAGAACATGAGCGTGAGAAATGATAGGAAGAATGAGAAAACAAGTCTTAAGAAACATTAGGAAGCTTTTCAGGAACAAGAGATCCTATTGATGCACAACATTGGTTGGATCAATTAGAGAAGATCTTTGAAGTAATGAGGTGCCCTAAAGAAGACAAGGTGGGATTAACTGTATTTCAGTTGATTGGTGAAGCCCAAGAGTGATGGCAGGCTACTAGGGTGTACGGAGATATCTTAGCTTAAGAGAGATTTTTAAGTTTATTTAATGAAAAATATTTTCCTCAATGCTACCAGGTTAGTCAGCTGGCAACATTTTTGAACCTAAAGCAAGGGAATATGTCAGTTGATGAATATGAAGCAAAGTTTGCTGCACTTTCGCGGTTTGTGCCATTTTGGGTATCTAATGAGAACAGAAGAATTAAAAAGTTTATTGATGGTCTAAGGCCTATAATATGGTCTAGGTTATTACCTTTATCCTTGAAGACTTTTTCTGAGGTACACCTCAGAAAAAGCCCAGAGAATCGAGAGATATTGAAGGATTAATGAGAGCTAAGAATCATGAGGGAAGAACTGGAAGAAACCAAGGTTGGAAGAGGCCGGCTGTCCCAGTTGGTTACTTGAGAAAGAGATCGAGACTTATCGAACCACCAGCTGTGTCTTATAATCAAAGACCAGTGCAAGCAATTGGGGAAAGACAAATGATAGCAAGGCAGGAACACTGAGGAAGGCAATGTTATAAGTTAAGGTATTGACACATGTTCTTTTTCATTAAGTTAATTAACAATGATTCGATTCGATCCAAAATATAATCAGATTGAACTCGGATATATATGAATTCGATCCGATAATGATCCGATCCGATCTGATTATATTAAAACATGTAGACTTTTCTCGCTCTTTTTCTCTAAAAGCAGAAGTTTTTGAAAAAAGCCCTAATCTTTTCCAGTGACTATCCCTCTCTTTCTCTTCTCTCCCTCTCATTCTATCTAGTGTCGCAATCGGACGCTGCCAACATTCTCGTGGCAATCGTACTCTGGCGATGTTATGAACCTTCAAGTTCTGACTAACATAGCCTGTAAATTCAAAACATAATTGTTGGTTCTTCGAGAGAATCGGCCTCCTTAATGGTTCTTCGAGGGAACCGTCCTCCACAAAGTCTTGGATAAATTTGTTTGATATTTTTTCACTCATCTAAAAGAGCTACATGTAAAGAAGAAGAAGAATTCTCCTACCACCAGACGTATTCTAATAAAACTAAATAACAATCCTAATGGAATAACATCTCATCTATATCTCCAAATTTTTAGGAAATAAACTAATCCAACTAAAAATAACAAAAAGGATAAACTTGAAAAAAAAAAGAATCCTAAACAAACTAACAGTGGTTACGTGCTTGAGTAGGCACGTAACGGGCGAGCATCTAATCTGGTAAGTATTCTTTTTCCTCTTTATTTATTTTTTTTCTTCTTCCAGCACCGTCGAGACTGTTGGCCGGATTGTTGAGCACTCAACTAGGCAAGCCATGGTCTTCAGAAAGCATTTGCTCCGGCGGCTGTTACAACTGGGCAAGTCATGGCCTTCAAACTCAGGTTTTCCTTTCTCTTGGGTGTCATCCCCAAGACGAGAGCATTTCGTCTGGTTCAACTGACGATAACAAGGAACCAAAAGGAAGGATAACAAACCCAATCTAATCCAAGAACCTACACCTCTCTCTTGCTGTTCTTATAGAATCTAACAAGTGGGTTTACTTTAATTCTTTTCTAAGCTTTTGATCTAACTCAACTTAGAAGCAGGAACATGGCTTGGTTGGCTTCGATCCTATCTCCCTCTCCCCTTTGAATACACTGTACAGATTCTCGGATCGGATTCGGATATTCGAATCCCTAATTGAATTCGAATCACCTCTTTTATGATCCGTCGGATCTCAGATCGAATTCAGATTTTCCGATTTCACAATCGGATCGGATTCGGATATGTTACGATTCAGTCCGATTCCGACCCGTTGACAGACCTACTCACCTACTCACGACTACAATTTTATAATTCATAATTTTTTAATTATTTTTTGAAGTAACATATGCTAAATTTATTGGCGCCGTAGATTGATAACTAGAGGTTTTGGGTTCACGTGGCCCATAATATTACTGGACTTAGCCCATGATATGATTGGACTGAGCCGAACTCAAGATTTACAAGCCCATGCAAACCCGGCAAAGTGACCAAAAATATAGTAATAGGTGCATGAATGTCAATATGCAATACAAATTGTTTGTAATTATATCAAAATATGGGGTGCAGATAAAGTAAGAAATTTACAATATGGATAACGGTAAAAACGGTCGGCAATTTCATAACCTGCAAAATCTATCCAAAAAATATCTTCCCAAAGCAAGTTTTAAGCTTCTCATCTCTTTTCTGAAACCAAAACCAGAGAGAGCCAGAGAGAGAGAGAGAGATGGGTCTTTCCTCAATCTGCATACCCATTTCATCCCCTCACTCCCTTCTGAAACACAGTCACAATCTTCTACTAGGTGGTCTTGTCAGCTCAAAACCAAGATTCTATGTTAAAAGAGAGACTGGTTTTACTACAAGAGCTTTGTTTTCAACTAGCAAGGAACTAGTCTTGAAGGATTTCCATGAACGACGAGCTCTCAAGGTAAAAGAGATTAACCCCACCTCCTATTTTTCTATTCTCTTCTCTTTTGAATCTTTAGTGACCAAAACCTATCTCTGTTTATTCAACAATCTTTCAATTAGGATTGCACTTCTTAGCAGCTCCTTTATGCCTTTGAGATTGTTATTAATTTGCTATATTTTTTTTATTTGTAATTTATTTTATTTTTTTTATGTTGTATAATCAATATATATGCATAATAGAGCTCAATAAAATGTAAAAAAAAAAAAAAAGGTGGGAAGAAAAAGAGAAATATCAACTCAACCAAGTTAATTTAGTGGATATTCCCTCTGTTTATTATTCAGAAATCTTTACAACGACGTGCATTTCCTTACAGATCATCTCCGGCTTGCAGAATTTCGATAGAGAGAATGTTGCTTCTGTTGTTACTGCTGCAGACAAGGTTTGTTTATTCTTCCTAGCTAATAGGTTAATTTCATATTTGAACAGTTAAAGATTTTTTCTTTTCCTTTTTTCTTCCCCCAGTTTTTAATCATTTTCAACTGTACGTCTCTGCAATGACTCCATTGGAGCTTCTGTTAAATCTCTTCAGCTCTTTAAGCTCTAACCACGTGTCTTGTTTCGTTATATAGACAATGCATGGCATTTACTCTGAGGATGATAATAAGACTTTTCTGCAGATTTTATTTAAGCAAAAATGAGTATTAATATATCTGCTTTACTGACATACTAAGCACATCCCTGAATGGAATTTCTTCACATTGGCGATGAATTTGCTTTAAGTTAATAAGAAGACCTGTTCTTGTTGTTAGCTAGACTAATTCCAACAAGAGTTGTTGTCATAGAGATTAGTTTCCTCTAGCTAATTAATATTCTTATGATTATATATATGGAACAAGGGGGGAGCAACTCATGTAGATTTAGCCTGTGACCCTGAGTTGGTAAAGCTTGCAATCAGCTTAACTTCCCTTCCGGTAAATCTCTATTCATTCAAAACTGAATTTTGATTATTTATGTTTTTGTTTTTTATTGGATTTGTTTTCAAGAGCTTTGAATCAAAAGCTCCTCCAACTTTAGTAGCTGATTAATGGGATGTTTCTCTGTCTTGCAGATCTGTGTTTCTTCTGTAGACCCCAAAGCATTTCCTGCTGCTGTTGAGGCAGGAGCCCTAATGGTTAGAACTCATGAGAAACCCTGTGAGCCATGAAGATCATAAGAATGCTCTACTACATATTTTGCTTTACTTAAAGTTCACAAAGTTAATGGTTTATGCAGGTGGAGATAGGAAATTACGACTCTTTTTATGAAATGGGCATGTTTTTCACTCCAGAAATGGTATGAATACATATCTAAAAGAAAAAAAAAAGAAAAAAAATGGGATTGCAGATTTATTTAGTCACCACCACAAGGAAATTGCACTAGTGCACTGTAAGGGATTAGACCAATCTATATGCTCATATAATTTTCTTATTTCACAAGTTGTAAAGATATGTTATCTGCTATTCGTATCTACTGAAGCACTAAAAAAAAAAAACAAACTTCATACTCTTAACAGAGAATTTATTTTATGATACAGGTATCCCGTCGTTACATTTCTTTGCTTTATGTACCATTTCCTTCTTAGCCAGAACAATAATGTCGGACTACTAGATGTCTTACATGTACAAATTTTTATGTCCTTTGGTTAAAAGCTTCAATTAGGCTAGCTATTTTTAATTGCCTCAGACCACAAAGAAGTATTGAAACAAAAAAGAGAGAATGAAAAGGAAGAAAAGAAAACTCTTGAGAAACATTAGAGAGAGAGAGAGAGAGAGAGGAGGCAAAGCCAGCATCATCAGAATATCAGATACTTAAATGTGGTGTATCAAAAGCCACATTAGTTCTATAAAAAAGAATTATTGGATTGCTTGGTCAAGGACCCAGGGTTTTAGTTATTAAGTTATTTTCATCCAGTTTAAAAAGGGGAAGAAAATAGATTCAGAAAAAACTGGTTTCAAGGCTAGTTTGTCGAAAAACTGGTTTCGAGACTAGTGTGTCAACTTACCCATTTATATATTGACACTCACAAAAAGAAAAAACAGGTACATCCCTTATTTAGAGACCTGGAAATGAAATATTATATGGAACCTGACTCAACTGAAGCCACAAATTGACAATTCGTCGGTAAGAACGAGAACAAAGAAAAAAAAAAAAAAAAAAGGAAGAAACTAAAATTGAGGGAAAGAAAAGCATGAAATTATTCAGAAATACAGTTGCGAAAAATGACCAAAAAACTGAAATCTACAGATTTATTATTCGGACGATCATCAGCTTGTGAACTATTGCCATTTTTGCAGTCACATCAACGCTTAAAAGTACAGATACAAAGATAGAACTACAGTAATCTGACATCTTAGAACAAATCTAATTATGCTTCCCTGAGGATTGTGTTCTGATGCAATTAAAAAAGTTATTGAAAAAATACATTCACTTCGGTAGTAAAATTTAAAGAAAAAGGAAATCTGTAAGAGGTGATATGAGACAATATCAGTAATGTTTTCAGTTCAAGAAGCGTGACCAGGAAACACATAGACTTCCAGTTACTACGGATAACTTTTATCAGTTTCCTCTTTTTCTCATTCTGTTTATTATGATTTTCAGATACTAAAGCTAACTAAGGAGACCAAGCAAATCCTTCCATCAGTTGTGCTCTCTGTCACTGTGCCTCATACATTAAGCCTCCCTGATCAGGTTACCACCTCACCTATACTTAACATTGTGAATCCCCCTCGGCACCATTACTTGGATTTACAATTCAAGCTTTATGAACCAACAGGTCAAGCTAGCCGAGTTGCTGGAGCAGGAAGGTGCTGACATTATCCAAACTGAAGGAGGAAAATGTTCTAATCCTTCAAAGCCCGGTGTTCTCGGTTTGATTGAAAAGGTATTCTAAATACTTCCATGAAATCAATGGGATTCCTTCTAATGGAAATGAATTTCTTGAGGTCGATTTAATAATATCGGTCTAGGGAAAGAGCTTCAAGGTAACTGTAAAAGAAGAGTGCACTATAAATTGCGCATCAAGTTTTATAATCATCTCATTCTATAAAATTTCCAAAAAATTATAAATGCATCTAAATCCTTTCTGATAAAAAAAAAAGGGTAGTCCTTGTCGGAAGTTGTCATCCATAGCGCATCATTAAGGTGGAGTTTCAATTCTTGCTCACTTGAACAAACAAGTTGATATCATTTAATTGGTGGTAGGCAACCCCGACACTCGCATCTGCATATTCTATTTCACGGGCCGTCAAGATCCCTGTTATGTGTTCATCTGGACTGAGTACAGTTACAGCACCGATGGCGTTGACAGCAGGAGCTGCCGGTGTGGTATGTAAAAGATTTGGATTATACTTTCTCATAGTTCTAAACACACTTCAAACATAGTTTATTGATCCTAGGAAAGGTGTGTTATCTTGATATAACTGATTTACCTACTTTCTTTTTAACACAGGGTGTTGGTTCAGCAGTGAACAAGCTAAACAATATGATTGCGATGATTGCAGAGGTCAGAAGTATCGCTGATTCGTTAACTCTTTCAGCTGGTAGCCATGCTACTACATCTGAAGAGAAAAGTCTTAGAATGACATAAGCCAGACATTGTTCTGTTCAGATTAGTGCAAGACAAGACAAAAATTATGAGTTTTATTATGTTAATAATACAGGGGGGGAAAATCACAGCTGAAAGTTTTCTCCATTACATATCCTCATTTCTTCAGCATTCCCTTTATCTCCAAAGTCTATATGCGTGCTTGCTTCATCTCACTTTAGTGTGAGTTTTCGGCTTCTGTTCAGAACAAGTACCATGATTTCTGTACATTTTCTTTCGTTAATTCTAAGCACAGTTTTAAAAATATTAAATGGTTCAGTTATTGCAAATGTTTTGAGCGTAATGAGCCTTCTATAGACATGGTCCAGATGAATATCTATGCCAGATTAGGTAATCACCAATTTCTTGACCTTTTGGAGCCCTTATAATCAATGTTTTAATCGAAATTTGGCAATGCAGCATTTATTAAGCATAAGGAATTTGAGAAGCAGTCAAATGCCATCAAATGCTCATGTGTGTCTGTGTGTGTGCGCATGTTAACCAGAGGGTGAACTTTTCTGAGCCTGATAAAAGTAAAACATTTTTTTTTTTGATGAATAACAAGATTTTATAGAACTTCGTAAGGAAGGATATACATGTCTAGGACTGAGATACTCCTGAATTATGCATCTACAGCAGATTAAAGAAATAAATGGCAGAAACTAATCTGCCTAAAAACAGCAAAATACAGAAACATAACATACTAAGAAGAAACGAAAGTAAACATTCAGATCTACAGACATCAGAAACTTCTCATTTTCTAACTTCGGAAATCTCCCTCTCGCTTAATCCATGAATCTCTCATCGAATCTTGTTTTGCTAAAATATAGGCGAGGCCAGTACATTAGCCGATCTGTGAGTCCATGAAAAGGATGCATTAAAACCCCATCTTCAGCGACGGAACTTCCAAGAAACCATAGTGACATTTCTTACCCAATTGATAACAATCACCGAGTCACCTTCGACAATAAGAACATAAAAACTCAATCTTCTTGATTCCTTAAAACCACACACTACTGCTTCAACTTCAGCTTCAATGGCAAATCCATCAGCTATTGGACCTGAAATCAGTTTAAGATCACCCCTTTGACATTTCTGAACATCCCACCTATACCTGATCTTCCCAGAACCGAAGGAGCTACCATCAAAATTAAACTTGATTCTCCCCTATAGGAGGGGAAACCCATACAGATTTGGTGATGCAAAGAGGTGAACTAGATGTGGCAATCACACTCCAACTACCTAGGATCAACACTTGTATAATGCTAGTTACTAGTGCTTAATTCTATCAGTCTCCTCATTTCTCCTTCTATCAAGTAATATTATTTCAGATACAAAAGCAAGTTCTTCCATCAGTTGTGCTCTCTGTCACTGTGCCTCGTACACTAAACCTCCCTGATCAGGTTACCACCTCACCTTTACTTGACATTGTGAATCCCCTCGGCACCATTAGTTGGATTTGCAGTTCAAGACTAATGAACCTATCAGATCAATCTAGTAGAGTTGCTGTAGCAGGAAGGTGCTGACATAACCAGTCATTTTTTTTTTCAAATGACTGTGAATGAGTTTCAAATAGGGATGGGGAGGGATACCTCTCAACCCAAAATGAGTTTTTAGTATTTATTGTTCGTCATTGCTTAAGAGGGATTTTATGCATTAGACAAGGGAATATTTCTGGAAACTCATCTGTTTAGTCAATTTGTGTCATAGCTATACTGTTTGAGATGTTGGAAAGGTCCCACATCGGTGGGATGTGGGTGGGTTCTTTGGGCTTGGGCCTATATAAAGAACCCACCCTCTTGTAAGTTAAATATCCAATTCATTATACAAATTTGTATTTGTATAAGGGTATTTCAAGTATTTGAAATTGGCCCATTTGTAATCCCTTTTGCAATAGTGGATGGATCATCGGCGCCCGAGGACGTAGGTAACGTTTTTACCCAACCTCGTTAATTCTTGTGTTCTTTATTGTTGCTTTAGCTGTTTCTTGTTGTTTTGCTTATTAGTTTCTACAATAGTTATTTGTTTATTATATTCAGTAGCATTAGTATTTAGTGTCCAGCACAACATATTGGTATCAGAGCCAAGGTTGATTAGTGCCGTTACTTACGAAATTGTTCGTACCTACGGAAGTTCCGTCTAGGAGTCTGGGACTTAAGCGGTCCGTTGTGACCCTCCAGTCTTTCCTGGGAACGATCCTGGTAGATATTATTCATATGTACGGTACTATTCAATTCCTAGGTTTTCTGTTTTGTTAAATTGTTGTTAGAGATAATATTCGTAGAATGGTAGAAACTTTGTCTACACCTACTGCAACAAAAGAATCTGAGCCGTCCGAGCTTAGA
>JAUPMG010000005.1:9880979-9892704 GCA_031762675.1 Pachysandra terminalis
TATGTGTTTGAGGTTTGGATCATATGAGTAAGTTTTAGGGATTGATTTATGATCATTAATGCCTTAGAAAACACTAGGTTTAAGTAGAGGCACGAAGCACTAGAATAAAACCTATAAACTGGCCAAATTTGTCGTTCGGTAGCAGTCTCGGCAGCTACCGAAATCACCCAAAAAGTCTAACTACTTGGACTGGCTATCGAGCTTCGGTAGCTATGCTACCGAGCTTCTCGATAGGAGTCTCGGCAGCTACCGAGTAGCTACCAAGGCCCAATGAGCTTCAAATTTTATGGGAAGGTTCCCCATTGAGTTGTGCACATGCCTGCATAGTTGGTGTGTGTGAAAAAAGTCTAGAATTGGTCGAATCATAAAAAGTATAGGAGAAGGTCACAAATTCTGGATTTTCGGAATGATTTAAATGGAATATTAGGCGATATTGATTCAAATGTTATGGAAATGTTCATAGGAGCAAAATATAAGCTTGATATGAATAGAGGCTTAGGACTTAGTTGGTCAGTTGGTGCATTTGGCACCCAATGTTGACTTTGGTTTGACCTGATTGACATCCGTATGGCTTATGCTTGAAATTGATAATGTTTGACTTGAATGACTGATTGAGGGTACTGTGTATATTCATGATTGTGTCTAATGTTTTTGCCTGATTGACTTGATTTATGATGTGGATGGGTGAGCTTACATCGTGGGTGAAAATCCCTAAAGGCAAGGCATGGAAGGGTGATTCCACCATGGGTGAAAATCCCTAAAGGAAAGGCCTCATAAGGGTCATTACATCGAGGGTGAAAGTCCCTAGAGGAAGAGCTCGATTACAGGTGATCTTTCACCGTGAGTGCAAGTCCCTAAATGGAATGTGAATTAAGTGTGTATTCCACCGTGAGTGAAAGTCTCTAAAGGAATAAGACTGGTGTTTATACCGTTGGTGCAAGTCTCTAAAAGAATAGTAGTATGGTCGTATGATTGAATGAGCATATGACTGGGCTAGGCCAGGTGACACCTTGCATTTCATTGCATCGCATTGCATTGCACTTCATTTCATCCCATACTTGCGTCATATTTTGCATTGCATTGCATTTGGGTTTGAGTGACTGTGATGCCTTATGACTTAATTGATTGTGAATGTGATTGTGATTGTGGTTACTTGGTCGTAGTATGGTGGGACCATGTGGATAAGGATGTGCTTCCACTGTGGGTGCGAGTCCCTAAAGAAATGATACATGAGACTTCCTCCGTAGGTGCAAGTCTCTAAAGAATGATTATATGCATGATATGTGGTTAATGGTCGTAGCAAGGTGGGACCTTGTGAGTGTTTGTTATTTGTAGCAAGGTGGGACGTTGTAATTGTTTGTTGGTTGTAGCAAGGTGGGACCTTGTAATTATTTGTTGGTCGTAGCATGGTAGGACCATTTGGTATTTGTTATATGTTTGTTGGTTGTAGCATGGTGGGATCATATGATGTTTGTTTATATAATTGAATGGCTGTAGCATGGTGGGTCCATGTAGGGTCTTGTCGTGGAACATAATTAGACTATGTAACTACTGTGACTTTGTTGTTGTGTTACATAGTGGGACCGTGTGTATGCAAGTATATTTGTCTTGGTTTAGAACATGGTGGGACCATGTAAGATTTACTTGAGCATGATGAGATTATGTGATTAGCCTTAACATAATGGGACTATGGGAATTGTGAAATATTGACTAGTTACGATTTGATGTGGTATGTTCCATGTGAACAGTGATTTTACATGATGATTGTAATATTCATACTAGTATACGAGATATAGTATGATAACATGTTAATATACATATGATTTTGGTATTATATGATGATTTGAAATGCATGAAATGAACCGTATTGAATTACATGTATAAAAGTTGGTATTGTAGTCTCGTAGGATTTCTCTACTAGGCTTCGGCTGATCTTTATTTCTACAGATGATCGGATGGTCTGAGTCCTAGCTGGTCATTGGAGATGGTGTTAGAGACACTGTTACTTTTTAAGACTACATTGACATTACTTTATTTTATTTCGTATACTTTGGTTTGACCCTATGGATATTACCTTGATTATGGGTTGATAGCTCAACATGCTTAGTTGGGTTATGGTTTTAATTCTGATAGACTTCCGCTAGTTTTTATATTTGTTAAGACTCTGACTCAACTAGGCAAGGATTGATATTGTGGCTGATTATCCGTATCCACGCGGTGAGTCCGAAGGTTGGTTTCTTGGAATCCTCGAGATCCCATATCTCGGATTTGGGGTGTGACAGTTATTCTGGATATCCCACTATATTAGAAGGATATAGCGATATTAGTTGGAATAATGTAGAATCCAAATCAAAATCCGCTACTGGTTGAATCTTTACGCTATGAGTTGTTGTGTCTTGGGGATCCAAGAAGCAGACTTGTAATGATTCAACTATGCTATCAGAATATATAGCTCTTGCAGATTCGTGCAAAGAAGCAGAGTGGCTTAGAAATCTATTAATAGATATTCTTCTTTGAAAAAAACCAACTCCAGCTGTAATGATTCATTGTGATAGCTAGGCGGCAATGTATAAAGTCTCAAGTAAGACATACAATAGGAAGTCAAGACAAATAAGTCTTAGACATCAATCTGTGAGACAATTACTCAAAGGTGGAGTAATTACGGTCGACTATGTGGAGTCGATGCAAACCTAGCTGATCCTTTGACTAAAGGAATTGCTAGAGATATGGTTTATAAGACATCGCAAGAAATGAGATTAAGGTCACTTGCACTTCAATAATCTTTAACGGAAACCCAACTTATGTCTTAAAATTATAGAAAAAGTTCAATGGGTACAAACAAGTTAAATATATGGTTTAGCCGGACACTAGAAATTACCACATTCCTAAACATTGACTAGTGTCAGGATCTACATGAGAGAGACTGGATATAGATATCCTTAATAAATCCTTAAAGGTGGCTCGCAGATTCACCTGTGTGGATTTACCTAGATGAGTGTGGGAGTCAGGCCGCGTACAATGAAAATCTTGACCGTTTTCTAGAGCACTCAAGAAACCGGGTACTGCACATGATCATTAACGTGCAAAGCTAAAAGACACTCTATCCCATGAAAATTAGTAGGTGTGAGTATCCGGTTTATCTCTAAGGTCCTTCGATCAATATCCGTTTACCACAGCACCCTGATAAACTTTGAGCTATCTATACTAAGTGAAAGTTTAAGTCTAAAAGACACTTATCACCTATATAAGAAGTTCTGCGATGATGCCAAGTTTGTAAAGTGTATTTATCGTCATTGTATTACTTTTCTTATTAATATAGTCCATAATTATTTTGAAAATGTAGAGGATTGTTGGATATTTTCAAAATAGATTTTAGTTTTGTTTTTATGTTGAAAGTATTTTTGGAAATCTCTTGTCCTACCCGGTTGGACCGTGTTGATTGAATGCTTGGTTTAATGGTTTAAATCAACATTGGTTCAGGTTGACCTTCTGATTGGACACACCTTATGGATCCAAAGGTTGCACCCAATTAGAAAAATGTCAACCAAACAGGTGTCTTTACATGGATTAAATCATGGCCATAAGATTTTGATTGCACCTGTTGGATGATGAGTGAAAGGGTACATGCTCTTTTAGATTAGAATCCAAACCGTTGGATCTAAATCATGTCTATTGGTGAATAGGCACATGTCTATTGTGAAAAGGCACTTTTAAGTCTATAAATAGATTGCTGATCTAGGCAATTGAAGCATCCAAAATTCAACCCAAATCATATAATTGTATGAGAGATTCTTCAAGACTTTCAATAGTGTCTAAAATCATCAATCCCTATACAGTGTCCTTGTGAACGAACGATGCACATCCGCGAATCACAACGAATCTTAATTAGAGGTTTCATTGTATTCTGAAGACATTTTCTCAATAACCTCTTAGTATATTTGCGATTAGATCGGAGGGAGAAAAACCTGTCTAAAAAAAAGCGAACCGGTCGTACCTTGAAACTTGTTGATCAACGGTGCAAATTAACTTTTTTATCTTCCATACTCCTCATCGATTCTCTAATAGTAACAACATATGACAATGGAAAACCTTGATCGCAGAATGATCAACTTTCAAAAAGATAAACCACAATAGCCTGATAAGATCCACCGATTTTCCACAAATACCCAAAAAATCAAAGATTCAGATGATTACAATGAGGATACTAAAAAAAAAACTAAAAAGAAACCCTGAGAGAATCAGGACAAGTAATCATATAACTTAGCAAGATCCAGAGCGATGAATGAATACTTTTGTAGCTTCACAAGTTGAAGCTGCTCCACTATTCATATCTTGACTTGAAACAATAAAAAGCCAAAAATAACTGAAAAAATGAACCAGTAACAATAGGATCATCTACCACTGAAAGAACAAAAATATAAAAAAACAATACAAAATTTCAGAAAATCAAGCCCACTTTTAGCTTTCTCTAATCCATTCAAGAAATAACCTGATCATGCAGCAATTAAAGTTAACCCCCGTATGACAAGCCGAATTACATGAACAAGTTGGGCCTCGAAGCCTTGTATGTGGTCTTGAGCTTCCTAGTAGGTGGCCTAACCTTCTGCAACACCAGAGGAAATTTGATTTCCGGGCTATGGAACTGCTTGGTGCTCTCCCTCTTGCATAATGCAGCTCGGATGGTGGCTGTTTTGATGATCTGGATGCAAGGAAACCTTACCCTGTGGCGGGATGCCATTTCTGTGTACATTTGTTCGACAGCACCATTCAGAGTTGTGTCACGGTATTCCTTGTACATGTTGTGATAACCGGTTCTACTCTGATACCTCAACCATATTCCATAGTTCTTAATCTTAGTAGGGCTCTTCTCAAAGATCTGCAATCCCAATTTCAGAACATATAAATTTCATTTCCGAAATTTGCTATCAGAACAAAATTAAAGAACATATTGACAACCACCTACTCTAAAAGCTTAAGCTGTTAGAGAACAGCAAAACAATGTATATCAAAATGATTCAACTCCCCTCACGCACATGCGGTCTCTGCACAGGATAACTCTCCCATGGGAGAACACGAGGCACCGAGGCGCACACACACCACACTCCTCTGGAATTCGAAAACTCAACCTCCCGCTCTGATACCATGTTGACAACAACTGACTCTAAAACCTATTTTGTTAGAGAACAATACAACAATGTATATCAAATGGTTCAACACAACTCAATAACAAGATTGAGATGAGCTCTCAGAAACATTTACAACAAACAAATTTTGACAAAAACTGGTAAAAACCGCAAAAAGCAAAAAGATTGGTATTATATCCATATTTTTACACGAGCAAAGAAGAAAACATGCAAAAGTTGAATTTTAAAGGGAAAAAAAAACCAACATATCATTAGAAGACAGATGGATATGTGATCTGTTAATTATCTTCCAGTTTGGCAGTTACTAAATATTCTAATAATTTGAAAATTACTAGCGAGAGAGAGAAAGGAGTATACTGGAAGATTAGAAAGCATGCAAAGGAAGCAGTGACGTGGCTTCAATTTGAGAGGTTTTTTGGCTTCCAACCAAAATGGCACCAAGGCTTTCCTCTAGAGGCCATCCCATATGTGACGTGGGTAGTACCAACTTGGCACCCCAACTTAATTAAAGAGGGTATTCATAACATTAAACTAAACACATGGAACTTTTTCTTACTGAATACAAGGACCTTTATTAGTCTGGATTAAAGAAACAGGATTCATGATGCCAAATCCAAAAAACTAAAACTTATAAAGGGCATTATATCTATTTATACATATATATATATATATAACTGCAATACCTCTTTGGAAGCAGAGATCATTTTCAAAACTGAAATACATACAAAAGAAAATACATAAGTATAGATGCTTGATGGGAAGCCAGGTCTTGGATTTGCTTGGAAGGTACGAGGGCATGGCTATAGAGTTGGTTTTCTTATATCGGACTATTACTAAAAAATCCATTTTCTATATAAATATTTTTTTATTAGAAACTTCTAATTTTAAATTTATTATTTTTCACAACTTTGATATGTATGGTTTAAAAATCAGCCATAGTTCAAAACTGAACAAATAGTTAATGCATACATGGAATAGCAAATAATACTATAGTTATGACCACTTTCCTTAAACCATGAACATTTATCTTTTCTCTTTTCTTCTAAGTATGAAGTAAAAAATGGAACAGTACTACAAAATCTCCATTAGAAACCATCATTCCCCTTGCAGCTCTAAAGCCTGTTTTTCCTTTTCTCTTGTTCTTTTTTTTTTGATCCTGTCAATCCCATGAATCTATTTATTTTAAATAAAGAAACTGTTACACCATGGATTCCAAGCCAGATTGTTGCATATGTAGATCCTAACTCTTGTCCTATTTTCCATGTCTATGCAACAACACTATCATTTTGAAAATAATTACTGTTGAGAGATTTGAAATTTAAAACACCTAATGTTCAGGTCAAATTTGGCTTTGATCCCCAAGCCTGATTATGGGTATTTTGGGGTTTAATAAATGATTTTGACGAACATTCAATTCAATTTGGTTTTTCAGCTTATAAGCAATTTCAGCAGAGATAGAAATGGAAAACCTGCATAAAAATTGAAAATGATGTAAAACCCAGTTCTAAATTTGACAATAATGCTAATTGAAGTGCAATAAGCAAACTTGTAAATATAAATGTGGAAGACTTGTAATGCAGATCAGCCTTTCTTTCGTAAAAGGATACTCATTATTTCTTAAAAACACTGGTAATATACACATAATTTCTGCAAACTTCTTCCAAAAACTCATGTCAGGACCAAAGCCACACATTAGACGCTGGAGCCCAAATCACTCAACAACCATATTTTCACAAATGATCACTAGAATGAATGTGAGAAATACAAAATCAAGACAAACATGACCTCTGTTTCATGCAAGTGAAGTTTGCAAAATTACAAGTATAGCGCAATGTTTTGAAAAAAAATCAAGGACAAGTACATTTATCACAATGCAGCAATTTTCTTTACAGGTGTGCTACATTTTACATGACAATATTTACAAGTTAAACACCATTTGAGAGACGTTTAATCCAGAATCAGAAATAAATCTCAGCCAATTCTCATTTCCAACAGTTTTCTATTTTACACCCCCACAATCATTCAAACAAGGCAGCAAACTAAATGCTCATTCCAAAATCACTAAGTTAAAATAGCCCATAAACATTATATGTTTTCATAGTCGGACACAATCCAAGTTGCTAAAGTTTATTAGTATTAATCGCATGTTCTTCAATATTATAACTTCATTTTGTTAGCCTTTCCATAACAATTAGCCTATTTGTTCACAAATCCTTTGTATATAGGCTCACACTCAAGATTCATTCTTCCCTTTTACATGCACATCAATATATCTTTATTACTTATTAAAAGAATCTATACATTTTCGAGATTTCACTACCTAAAATGTCAAAAATTACCAAAAATTAAAATTAAAAAAAAACATAAAAAATATGTTGCAGTAAAATAAATAAAAAAATACCAAAAAACAGAACCTTACAAATGGCACATCAACACAAGTATAGAACCAACACAAGTATGTTCAATGAGCTTCTCATAATTATAGGACTAAGTTTACAAAAAATAATAATAACTTGCATATCAAGAAACTAAAAAAAAAAGACGAGCAATCCAAGGAAATAATATAGAAAACAGATGGAAAATAATAATCGAAAAACCCAAAGTGTTCATTATCAAAAAATAAAATCCACTAGAGGTACTAAATGAAGAAGTTAGAATCAATCCTAAGAAATTAAATACAACTAAACAACTCATACTTTTCCATTTACCATAGAATTGTATCTGTACGACAAGGCTATAGTATATGCCAAAGAAAACACTATCATCAAGCATAGAACCCTGCAATTTTATCGATGCTAGACTAAACATGCAAATAGCTTTCCAAAAACATCAGTCACTTCTATATAACCAAAAATGGAATATTGTTGAGCAATTCACAGTCAAAATCCAGCCAATCAATCATAATGCAATAAAATTTTCAAAATCCAATCAATCACATGCCACATGATAATGCAACAAAAAAGGGACACATAGATACCTCATTGATCGACAAAACTTGACCGTTGCTCTTCTTGACTTTCTTAAGTTTCCTCAAGAAATACCTGGTAAGATAAAAAATAATCCAAATAATAATCAAAGACGGCATCTTACAGGTGCATCTAATCACAAATTCAATCAATACTAGATATTGAAATCCTGAAAAAAAAAATTCCCCAGAATGGATGGAAGCATTTAGAATCGAAGACAACAGATAATTAGAACTCATGGGGTTCAGATTCCGTACCAAAACTTGGATTTGGCACGAACCTCGTTCGTAGCCCAAAGTTTCATTCGATAGATCTTCGGATGATCGTCTGTTTCCGAAGGGAGAGCTCTCCCAACCACCTGGTACTGATGAAACTGGATCCAACAAACACAAACACAATAAAATAAAAATGCCAATAATTCGAGAATATCAACGATTTTAGCCAGTTCAAAGATCTAAGTAGTTCGATTTTGCAGATAACAGAAAACAAAAAGAACCCTAAAATCAGAACATCTGAACATTTGAATGGTGAAGCGACCAACATAAACCCTAAGGAACAAGAAGAGAAGTGTGTAACAGAAAATATGAGATTGGATCACTCACCCTAAAAGTAACCATTTCTGCAAAACTGAGAGAAAGATATCCAAAGCCCTAGAACTGCGCTTTCTTCTTCCTTCTCTAGTCTAGCAGGAAAAGGGAGGATTAGGGTTTCGTTAGCATATATATGTGTTACTGGAAATAGAGGGTTTTAATCTTTTGATTCCTCTGAAAGCCCTGGAAGAGTAATGTTCATGTCAGGACGGGAGCACGGGAGATTTATGAATCAATTTGGAAGGCCAGGGCTCCGTTTCGAAACCACGAGCATATCAAAAAGTTTTGAAAAGGTATGAAATCAATGTAAAAGAAAGTGAAAATAATTTTCTTGATTCTGTTTGGATGTTTCAAGAAACCGTATGATTATTAATGAAATTCATGTAGTTGTGCGTTTGGTTAGCAAGAAAATCATAAGAATTTTGGACACAATTTCCAATTCTGCCCCTAATACCATAAGCAATATTTATGTTATTTCAAACCGACTTTGGTTTCGTTGGGCTTGGGTTTCTAGATTTTGGTTTCGAAATTATAAAGTCGAATTAGACGGATTTGGTTTTGGATTGAAACCTCAATTTAATGGAACCAAATCGAAAACCAATCTATACTCTAGTGTATATAATTTAAACCAAATCGATTTAAACCAAATTATAGTCTATACATATGCATTATATATGATATATATCATCCCTTGTAAATTTAGATGTTTGGGAAGGGCAATGTAGGAAGAAGACAAAAAACTTTTCTCACAACGCATTTTCAGACTAATTTTTCAAGATAAACAAAAGTTGCCTTTTTTATCATTTATATTCTCACAAAATTAGTGGGCCCCATAGTTTCTTGCATTTTCTTAGTATCCGAACAGGAAACTAGATAGAGATGAAACATGAGAGAGACTGAGAGAGAGACGGGATTGAGTTTGAATTTCCACCTTGATTCAATTGGTGGATGTGTTATGTATATATCGAAGTGAGTATACAATCTTTTACAAGAATTAAGGAATGCATTTAGGAAATAATATATAAGACGGAGAGAGAATCTCTCCATGAGACAATCACGTTAGATTTCATTGTGTGATTAAGAGAGAATCTCTCAATTTGCTCATATGCATATCTTGGCCTGAGATGTGTATGCCCCCAAACTCAACAGCATGGAAGTGATGTTGAGTTTGGTCCGTAAGTAATTGAACCGTGACGTAGGTAGCTCTTTGGGGGGAGAATGTCTGCAAGTTGATCTTTGGTATAAATGAATCGGACTTCAAGATCACCTTTGGCAACTTTATCTCGAACAAAATGAAAATCAATTTCGATATGTTTTGTCCAAGCATAAAAAATCAGATTGGCAGACAAATAGGTAGCACCGATATTATCACACCATAGCGATGGTGCATTGGTGATGATAATCCCTAATTCACCAAACAAGAATTGAAGCCATGTGAGTTATGTGGTTGCACTAGCGAGAGCAAATATTCACTTTCGGTGCCTGATCGCGCAACAGTTGGTTGTTTGCGAGATTGCCTTGAGATGAGCTTCGTACCCATATAAATGAGGTAGCCGTCTAGATTTTTTGTCATCTGGACATCCAATCTAGTCGCCATTCGAGTAGGCCGAGAGATGAAGGGATGACGATCGACTGAGATTGAAGCCGTGGGTAATAGTATACTTCAGATATCGCAAGATACGTTTGACGAGAGTCCAGTGTTCATCTGTTGGAGACTGCATGAATTGGCAGGCTTTGTTAACTGCAAAAGTAATGTCGGGTCTGGTGAGAGTGACATATTGAAGTGCGCCAATAGTGCTGCGATAAAGAGTGGTGTCATTCATAGAATGTTTTGATAGTTTGTTGTTGGTTACAATCAGGGTGGATACAGGCTTTGCACCTTCCATTTTTGTGTGTTGTAGTATATCCAAGATGTACTTCTGTTATGAAAGATAAAGGTGTCACGAACCAAACTGGAAATCCTCGTTAGAGGTTCAGAATTTGGATTCGCAACCTTCACCCCAAACGAAGTTGGGAGTGGCGAGGCGATATCTAGCCAAGTCAGGCTAAATATATAATGGATATTAACTAAAATTTAACTTTTAAGATATTAAAGGTCTTAATTAACATCCCATATGGTTATTTATAATACAAGCAGCGAAAATATGAACTAATCTAGTATTTTCAAATCAATTCCTAATAATAGATTAGGTAATTACCTAAATAAATTTCTAGAGAAAATTATTAAGATTATCAGAGTCGCAAGAAAATAATAAAAAAGTATTGGGATTTCTATAAAGAGAATTTATAAGATAAAGCTTACATTTAAATCCATTCAATAACAATTGAAAGAAATAGACATATTACCCGTAATTAGGTGAAATCTAAATAACGTTTATACAATGGAAATTTATATTAAAAACAAATACTATCTATTACATTACATCAATGAATAAGAATCACCGTCGCCTCTTCATCCGGGACTTCATCTCAATCTTCATCTATTGTACCTGAAATGGTGGTCGCTATAAAGCGTGAGCTACACTAGCCAGTAAGTATGATATTTCAGGAATATATAAGACTACCCTAGAGAATATGCAATTCTCAATACTTACTGTTCATACAACAACCACACAAAAGCAGATGCATGAGGTCAATTAATTAATTAATGCATGTGGTGCACATACCTTACAACTATTCACCACTTGAAAACTATGCAAACATTCTAATCTACGATGTTATTAAGGTAAACTGATTCACCTTTGGGTGGGCCAAGACCCAAAGATAAGATCATTTCTGCTCAGTGACAGTTAATGATGGTTCCAGCATATGATCTCAATTGTACTATCCAGGGTGTACACACAGTAACCACCCCCAACTTATGAACTGAATAGCAGATTATTCTATGTGCGCAATATAGTTCTAAGGGCTTCCGACCTAGAGGACACAATCGCCTCATCTTATTTTCAATCATAGGGACGCATCCCAAGGTCTCACACAAAACCACCTCAGGGAACCAAGCAATACTGATCATTGGTCAGAGTTC
>JAUPMG010000005.1:9892804-9909037 GCA_031762675.1 Pachysandra terminalis
TAACTGTGCACAAGCCATACTTGTAACAGTTATTAAAATACTTCTAAATGTTTTCAAAATACTTGTAAATGTGTACACCACCACCTCACATGCACAAAAGAATATGGTCATATTCGTATAAGTTTCTATCTATAAATAGGTAGGTGTTTTATGCTAAACACATTTGAGAAATTCCCATCACAACGAGTCAAAATGCCTGGACTCGGAAATGATCATCGTGTATAGCATGAAGCGCTCATCCAAGAATGGATGCGACTCAGCAATCAAGCAGAGCAACTCATCATTGATTTTCGCAATCGACGTTTGTGTGTACTTACGTAACACGCACAAACAATGCCAAGAGATAACATTTACCAACTATACATTGACATTGAACGCATGCATCGCAAGCTCAATAGGATGCGACTAAGAATTAGAAGGGACAATCACATCTTTTACTTTGCGCGTAATATGAGTATTCCAGTTCTAGACATTATGAATAATTTACCGTCTCCTCTTATACTTGATTCGAAGATGTCGAACAAATCAGATTTGAACATATAACTGAATATCGTATGATGTATTTATGTTTTAATTATGAGTTTTTTTGCGTAGTAAGCCTTCTTTTCGGCATTGTAATCCCCCATTAGCCTTACATCTTTGCTACTAGGGAATATTTCTTGTCTGTGAGATGTTTGAGCTATTACTTTGAAGTTGTAATTCATGATTGATGTGCAATAAATTTTAATGTTGTTCATGAATCATTTTAGGGAAAACTCACTTTTAGTTTTACTTTTTGAAAAATATCTTAAAGTCAATAATGCTTTGGAAAAAGTTGAATCAAATTTATTAAGTTTTAAAAAGCATTACTGACTTAAAGATAATTTTACAAAGTACAACTAAAAATAATTTTTCCCATCATTTTATATAGAATACTTATACTGATTGATATATTACAGGATGCAAATAGTTGGTTATATTGTGTGTAGTGTATGGCTACTTTTATATAGAATACTTATACTATAGCTTAGCTGACATGCAAACACATCAGATTTTAATGTTCACACTACCCCAAGATGTAAAGCTGTTTTATGGCAGCTTTAGAGGTTTGAAATTGATGGCTATGTACTTTGCAGCTTTGCAATAGCATGTAAGTTGGACAGTTACAAGTCTTTGAAGACTTGTAATTGTTCACAAGTGAGTTGCTTCAATTATCAAGTGGATCATCTCTTAGTTGACATGACAACACATCAGATTTGAATGAGTTACCCCAAGGTGTAAAGTTGTTTTATGGCAGCTTTAGATGTTTGAAATTGTTGCTGCTATGTATTTTGCAACTTTGCAAAGGCTTGTAAGTTGAACAGTTACAAGTCTTTGAAGACTTGTAACTCTTCACACGTGAGTCGGTTCAATTATCAAGTAAATCATCTCTTAGCTGACATGAAAACACATAAGATTCAAATGAGTAACCCCAAGATGTAAAGTTGTTTTATGGCAGCTTTAGAAACTTGAAATTGTTGCTGCTATGTACTTTGTAGCTTTGCAAAGGCTTGTAAGTTGAACAGTTACAAGTCTTTGAAGACTTGTAACTGTTCACACGTGAGTTGGTTCAATTATCAATGGAATCATCTCTTAGCTAGCATGAAAACACATCAGATTTGAATGATCACATTACGCCAAGATATAAAGCTATTTTATGGCAACTTTAGATATTTGAAATTATTGTTGTTATGTACTTTGCAGCTTTGTAAAGGCTTGTAAGTTGAACAGTTACAAGTCTTTGAAGACTTGTAACTGTTCACACATGAGTTAGTTCAATTATCAAGTGGATCATCTCTTAGCTAAAATGAAAACACATCAGATTTGAATGATCACATTACCCCAAGATGTAAAGCTATTTTATGGCAACATTAGATGTTTGAAATTGTTGTTGCTATGTACTTTGCAGCTTTGCAAAATCTTGTAAGTTGAACAGTTACAAGTCTTTGAAGACTTGTAACTGTTCACAAGTGACTTGCTTCAATTATCAACTGGATCATCTCTTAGCTATTATGAAAACACATCAAATTTGAATGATCACATTACCCCAATATGTAAAGCTGTTTTATGGTAGCTTTAGATGTCTGAAATTGTTGCAACTTTGCAGCTTTGCAAAGGCTTGTAAGTTGAACAATTACAAGTCCTTGAAGACTTGTAAATGTTCAAATGTGAGTTGTTTCAATTATCAAGTAGATCATCTCTTAGCTAACATGAAAATACATCAGATTTGAAACAAGCTGCAACGATGTAAGGGGAAAGACTTTGGAGTTATACTTTTTGTAAACATCTTAAAGTCAATAATCTTGTTTGAAATTTCATCAAAATAGATGTACTTTTCAAAAGATTTTGAAACGAGTGGTCGTGCACTTTAGCGCGAACACTCGTTACCAAAATACCTGTTGTTCCTATAGTGGAAAAGGATGCACCAATCAGTGGAAAAATCTGGAAAAGGGAGAAAGTGTATTTTGGGAACAAGTGGTCGCGCTATAGAGCACGACCACTCGTTTTAAAATCTTTTGAAAAAGTACAATCAATTTTATGAAATTTCAAAAAGGGTTACTGACTTTAAGACATTTACATAAACTATTTTGTAGTCACTTATTTCACATTACAAAGGATGATGAGTTTATAAATACTGGACTTGACCTCCACTACTAAGCACACCTAGCAGCACTGCTACTAACTCTCAAATTGATATCGAATATAGTGCTATATGGCTAATAATGAAGCAGCTGGAGACCCAACATGGGAGTTTGTAATCGAAAAACTTAAGTGGGGAAATTCATCCAGCGATGCAAAGGAGCTTCGGTCTGAATGCTGAAACCTTGGATTCATGTTCCTCGTCATGTCTCATGTACAATGCCGAGAGGAGATGAGAACGAAATACGTGCGGCCAATCTTAGGATTAAAAAAGAAATAAAGCGGATGAGGAAGCGTATTTACTGTCATGACATAGTTTAGAACGTACACAGTAGCCTGATTGTAGCGAGGGTGAATGAGCAAACAGTTGCATCTGCAAATTTCACAATTGAGGATCCAAGAGCTATGTCAAGTATCGAGATGCAAGATGGAAGAAGCAGCTCATCCGATTCAGACAGACATACCGAAAGTCGAATGCCATTTCTCCCTTTCATTTCAATGTGTTTGTAATGAACTCTACTATCTCCTCATGAATCACTGTATCATTGTTGTTGTTGTTTTTTTTTTTTTTCTTTTTTTATTCGCATTAATCTTAATGTTTCCACGTGGTAATCCCCCGTTTATCATCAAACTATCTGAATCTCATGAATCCTTTTATTTAGCACCTATCAAGGAAACTAAAAGAATTATGCATATATGCTCAACTATGTTACTTTATTACAAATATTGGATATGTCGAACAGTAATAAAAGTAACATGCATGTGAATTTATAATGGACGCTCTTCTACCATTATAAATTAGTAAGATAACGATACCAGCCAACAATCATCGTGCTCTCTCCAATCTCTGGTGCAACAACACTCCAACAGGAACATGGTTTCGTCATCATCCTCACATACCAATACAAACAGGTTACGTGTTTGTGTCTATCAACGCAGTCATTGCATTCAATTGAAGTCTCACACAAAAATTAACCCAGATCTATGGTTTTACAGATGTCCTTACTGGGTATGCTTAAACATTACTACACGGTATCATTTGGTGCTTCATAATTAAATAGATTGTTCGTTTAACATGCATAGTTTAAACTGCAGCATAATAAGAGTGGGAACAATGACGTGAAGGGCTATGGATTCTTCATGTGGGATAACGAGTATAAGTTGTGCCCCTGCAAAGCTGGGCCTTGCAAGATTTTGACATCAAAGAAGAAATATTCTTGCAGACGTCGTTTCTTTGCACGTCCTAACTTAACGGTTGATTTTCCAAACTAAATAGCACGTTGATTTCTAAGGACTTATATTAACTGATACTATTTTATCGTGTTTTGTAGGCACGAGATCCCACTTGTGGATACTTTTCCTAGGTCCAAAGCAAAGAGAGAGATGACTACATGACGGATCAAGTAAATAAATTAATTAAGGAGGATATAGGCAACGCCCAACATATCAAAAACTTGATTGAATCTGAGGTTGAGGCATCTGAAAGGGTTGCTCATTTTGTGAATACCCACATAAGACTTGTGATTCATGGTGAAGAGACTTGTAATTGTGACTACTATAACTTGTAACTTTGCTTTAAATACTTATAAATATGCATAACAGACTTGTAAATGTTAACAAACTACTTGTAATTGTGCAAAACTGAAAAGACTAATTCGTCATGAATGGAATTGTAACTGTGATAAAAAGACCTGTAAATGTGTTAAATATATTTGAAACTAGGCTGAAAATAATTGTGAATGTGCTAAAGAGACTTGTAAATCTGCACAAAATACCTATAAAGGACTTATCATTCTATTTATGCATGTATTGTCACATCAATTGGTATTTGAATATACAAACAAATAAAAAAGATCAATAAACATTATAGCGCATATATTTCTTTCAATATGTCACTATTGAGGTATGGAGAGTTATGTGCAAGGTTCAGTGATTTTTCATACCATTCCATTTCTACAGGTATTGTCACATCAATTTGTATTTTCATATACAAGGAGATAACAAAGTTCCGTAAACATCTGTAGCGAATATATTTCTTTACAGATGTCATTATGGGGAGTTGTGTGCGTGATTCAATGACTCGTCTTGTCAACAACACTAAGTACAAGTAAATTATGTCATTGTAAAGTCATAGGGAGTTGTGTTCATCCAGGGAGATTTGATATGGGCAGTGATTTGTCAAATCTAAATGTACAAACAAAAATACAATTGAATAAATTTTGTTCAAAATTGATGGTTCATTATAAGTGTGTGTGTATATATATATATATATTAACAGTTTTGAAGTTATTGGTTGTAATATTGAGAACTTATTTCACATTTTCAAGGCAACATGAACAACCGATGGAATGGTAACATGAACAACCGAAGGAATGAAACAACGTTGATCGAAGTAGATTGGTGTTCCGACAAACACAACCACGAAATCCATCGCGTGACCTTATTAGGGAGTGGCGTCATGAGCATTCGCTCAGTGAAACGTTGGAAAAAGAATTACTTCACTACCTACAACCAGTTCCTAAACGTAGGTCTCTACAATTTTCACCTAGTAGCGATCGAAATATAGAACTTGCCTTGACCTTGATGAAAAGTGAGAACAAGCATATGAATCAGCGCTCCATAAGCTCATTAAAATTATATATGTTGAATAAAGATTACAAATAAGTAGGCATGAGCGAACCTCCAGCGCAGGAGATTAGGAATATTTTGGATGAATATTAAACATAATCAGACCTCTCGGATGAGTCTACTCATTAGCAGCAAGAATGTGATTCTGATGACTCAGATTTCCAATCTCCTTCACCAAGGCACTGAATCCAACTAGATTCTTGTTTATGCATCGTGTCTGCTGTTTATACATCATTTATATGAGTTAAATTGTTGGCTTAGCTGAATGATCAATTTCATGTTTTTACAGTATGCATCTTATAAATTAAACACTGGATTTTTAGGTATGAAACCTTCAAAGCTCACTACAAAGCTTATTGCAAATACATTAATAAAAATGAATTAAAAGTCGATTTATCAACCGAATCATTCCGACTGTTGTGATAATCGGATTAGTTAAACAACCCATAATACATATCAATCTTAAAACACGTCCATAAGTACAATAACCAATAAATATTACTGTCCATCATACTTCATCCTCTTCCTCTATGGTGAAGTTGTTCTCAAGGTCAAAGGATGTGGCATCTTCTCTCAACCCTTCCCCTTCATCATGTCAGCAACTGTCGGCAAATCAGATCTACCAATCGCTTTAACTTCACAAATTTTAGAGCTGCAACCATTACATCAAGGTAGTCATGCAATGGACATGTTATATGAACATAGCTTCAGCATACGTGACCATAATCACTAAAAACTCTTTCTCTATTACTTAGATGCTATTGGAGTGGTAAAATTATTATGTTCTCTATAAATTTAACATATGTAAATAATAAGGTTCTTTTTCGGTATGAAACCTTTGAAAGATCACTACAAAGCTTATTACAAATTCATTGATAAATTTGAATTAAAAGTCGATTTATCAACCAAATCATTCCGGCTGTTGTGATAATCGGATTAGATAATAGGATTATTATAAAAACCAATATGGAATATAGATATTAAAACACGTCCATAAGTGTAATAACGAATAAATATTATTATACATCATACTTCATCTCTTCATCTGTGGTGAACTCGTTATCAATTTCAAAGGATGTTGCATCTTCTCTCGAGCCTTCCTCTTCATCATATCAGCAACTTTGAGCATATCAGATCCATCAATCTCTTTAAATTCAAAATTTTAAAGCTGCAAACATAACAGCAAGTTAAAAATGCAATGGATATATTCTATGAATAAAGACTTTACATTCACTGATAACAAGGTACACAGAATATAAAGAAAAGAGAACAACGATAGCTTCAGCATGTCACCATAATCAATAAAAGCTCTTTCTCTATTACTTAGATGTTATTGGAGTGCTAAAATTATTATGTTCTGTATAAATTTCACATAGTGAAATAATAATCTTCTTTTTGGGGAAGGGATACACGACCTAGTGGGCAAGGATGCACCACAAAGTGGGCATGGATGCACCACTTAGAGAGAATGGTGCACCACCTAGTGGGCCTTCCCTTGAACACTTGGTGATGCATTGATGCAAGACTAAGTGGGTAGGGGTGATCTACCTAGTGGACAGGGATGCACCACCCAGTGGACAAGGATGTACCGCCCAGTGGGAATGCCCTTGTTCACTTGGTGGCGCAAGGATGGACCACTCGATGCACCATCTAGTGGGCAAAGATGCACACCTAGTGGGCCTTCCATTGCACACTTGGTGCAACAAGCTAAAAAAGAAAATAATTGGAAGAGGTAAATTCCAGATTTTATAAAAAGAGAGATGCATAGTAAAAGGTTCATAAAGGTTTCACCACAATGGGAATCAAGCAAACAAGTAAAAAAATATGCCAATAAGGCAAACACAGATAACCTAACTGTAAAAAACAAGCATTAGGCCCAAAACACTAAAAAAGGACCATGGAGACACCAAAGGAAGCAAAGAACCAACCAGTAAAATCAGATCAGCTCCACCTCCCAGCGTACTAGCAACATACATAAGGTCGGAGGCAATAAAATAGTAGCAGCATTGACAAGCAAACCATGGTAGCACACAACAATCGAAAGAAACCAACAACCCCACTAACCAGCACCAAGCAAACATCCAATACAGCAAGTAACAGCAGCGTCAAGAAAGATAATCGACAGTAAGCCAAAGTAAAAACAGACAAACCAGCAACGGCAAGCCAGCAGGAGTGGAAGGAGATAATAGCAGCAGTAGATGGGTGAGTACAGTAACCCAAGGCATGAATAAGAGGAACACCAAGCAGACCATAAAAAAGTAGCAGCATTAACAAGCACACCAAAACAGCACACAACAAGCAACCAGGACAATGGCAAGAATAGCAGTGGATATGAGAAGCCAACAACACCACTAACCAAGAGAGCAAGCAACAGGAGCATCAAAATGGATAATTGATATAAAAAAAAATCATAAAAAAACAGCCAAAGAAACCCCTATTGTAAAACTTTTGATGTGTGTATGTGTCTGTGTGTGTGACCGGGGAGTCGAGGGGATCAACAACTTTACTAGTTTCTCAAAACCACATTACTTTAAATAAAAATCAATATTAAATGGAGAGTTTGGTCTAAAGATCAAGACTTACTATGACCATTGGATTTGTACTATAGATGAGTTCAGATTGGCTCCTTATAAGATTTACAATTGTGTCTGGGCTTATTACAACATTTTCAATACACAGTCTTCTTGGCCATAAACTGGGACTCAATACGCTTTCTTTTTGGACGACCAGTTGGTCGTTTGGTACAAAGAGGGCCATCTATGACTGGCTGCCCAATCTGAGGACTAGGAGGTTCAGGAGTATGGACGATAGGCATATCAATATTGGGCGCGTACTGCATTAACTATGAGTATATACGAGCTTTGGCACCCTTGTGGTAACATGGTTCAACAAATTGATATAAGTTAAAGCGAGCCTCCTTCATTACTAGACATGCATGCTCACAAGGAATGCTAGGCATCACCCACTTCATACAAGTGCAACTGTATTTTGCTAAATCAGCCACAATCCTCTTCCCAGGCATCATTTCAATCTCAAATGAAGGAGGGGTGAATCTTCTCACAAACCATTCAATGGCTATATCAACATTTTTCTTAATCTCATTTTCAATTCTCGGTCCAATATGATTCCAACTCTGTAACTCAATGTGCCGTCTTATCAAAAGCTCTGATAACTTCACACGCATATCATCGATCAATGCCATGATCAACAGTAGCTCCAAGTAGCATCCCTCCGTATGTACTGCTGAGGTACGTGCCGTCCACAAATAAAATTGATCGACAACCAGACCTAAATCCGTGCAGACTACTATAATATGAAATGAAGAGTTGCTTAAATAAACCTTCATTAGTACTTGAGCATTTAGCAACTGTCCCAGGCATTACTTCCTTAAGCCTATTACACATCTACGGGGATGATGCTATATGACTCGACAATATCACCATCAATATTCTTCCTTGCCCTCTCTTTGCTATGCCACGACTGCTGATAGCTCATCTCCATTCCATATCCTTGACAAAAGTCTTTGTAGACTTGGCGTGACAAGTACTCTGGTGTTTGTTTGATCATGGGTTCAAGTATACCACCAACCCATTTAGTCCTTACGAGAGGCTCAACACTAAGATATTGTTGGGAGTCATGATAATGTTCGTTAAAAAACTCCTTAACGTTTAAAAATCGCGTGCCTCTTATTTGACTAGTTGTTACTGTCCAATTGCAACTCTCAATCTTACATCTTGCATCCAAATAGGTAGATGTGTTTTGCTTCCACCTATATGAAAAATGATGTGCAACGCTGAACTTGTACAATGCTTGTCGAAAAGCATCTGCACCAACAAATAATTATTCATCAACAATACAACGCTCGTACATTACAGACCAAAGTTATACACGTTGTCCAGTCCCAAGACAGATTCCTCTGCAACTGTTCCTATTTGATCACTATCTATAATGGTTGTCTGTGTGGGTACAAATCTCATCTGAGTGCCATCCATACTAGATGTACTATATTGAACATCTTCGTCATGCCTACAGAAGTTCAATTAAATAAGCTAAATACTTGTATCAAAAATATGTAATCGCATTTGGAAAAATATCTAATGAATTAATATCAAGTTTATTACTTCTATGATAGTCATAGGATTTTTCACTTTACTTGTAGATATTAGCACTTGTTTTCACATAATAAATTAACTGTAAATTACTCTAAATACTTCTACTAACCATTCATATACTACTTGAAAATAACATTCTCACATACATATATTTAACCAAGATATGTATGACTATTTAAATACATGGGAGGTGTAATGATGTTTGTCACTGGCTCCTCATCTTTGAATACATAAACCGTAGCTGATCGTTCATTGAAAATGTTCATATTCTTGAAATTTTCTTCATCAAAAATAGGTAGTAATATACACCTTTCTATCAAGGTCGTATACTTAACAGTCTTCCTCTCCATAGATACGTTAAGCTTTGGCTCAACAGCGATAAAAAATCTTCCAACTGTGTCCTCTCGTCAATGGCTAGTGCATTGACACGACCATTTTTATAAACAATGGTCCCATCTTCATTCGTCAATACTTCTCTTCTATCGTGTAATGCCACTTCACCATCAATGTAGCAATAGCACAAAAGTGCTTACCATGGCCATCCTATTAATTAACCTTCAACAACAAATAAATACAATTTCTAATTGTATGCAAATAGGAAAAATAATATTATAGTAGGAGTTTAATATTAGGAAGTGCTTTTGAAATCATAAGAAAATATCATTGAAAACTTAGTAGTCACTTATGCTTTTCAAATAATAAGATTATTGTACTATAATGCCTACTTATGCAATGCCTAATTCCGCAAACCAGATAAAGTAAATATAAATATATCATGACCATTACTGCATGCTTAACTTGGCCTTCTCAATTGCATAAGATAGCAACGTCAGAACTTTGAGCATTATAATATCAATGCCAAATAGAGGTTAATTGATTACTGATTAAAAAAAGTATGTTGCTTATAAGAAGATAAAATGGCTAATTGATTACAAGCATCCACTTCAGTGGAAACTCTACCAGGGAGTAATTAAGGCCATATACTGGTAAATTGATTACTGATTAAGAAAATACTTTACTTAGACGAAAATAAAGTGTTTCGATTATGAAGCAAGATCCTACAATTACGAAACAAAACTAACTACAATTGTGAAGAAAAAAAAATATTGAAAAAAATTCATACCTTGGTTAGATTGAGCCTGAAATGGATAACTAGGTCAAGGAATACGAGAACCGTCGATGAAGCAGAAAATTCTAACAGGGACAATCCTCCAAACCCAAAAATACCCTAATCTCAACAACCAAATCATAACAAAGGACAAAGCCTAAAGCCAACGAATCAGTTCGTTGAATGAATAAATCCAAAAGATAGAGATTAACCTAAAGTGTGGAAACATGGGTGGAAAGTACCTCGTAATGTTTGGCAGATCATGAACTGATGAGGGGGAATAGAGAAAAAAACTAAGGGAGAAAAGAGGAGATAAGGAGAATTCGTTTGATCGATCCAAAGACAAACGATGAAAAACAAAATGTAGAGAAAATGAAGGGAGAAAAGAGGAGATAAGGAGAGTTCGTTCAATCGATCCAAAGACAAACGATGAAAAACAAAATAAAGGGAAGGAGATAGAGATTAACCTAAGGGGAGGAGGGAAAAAAAAGGGAAGGCAAGACAATACCGTAATCCCAAAGAAAATGACGAACTGGCGAGAGAGAAGAGGAAAAAAAACGAATGGAGAAGAGAGGTGGCAGGGCAAACCTGTTCATTCGATCGAAAGAAAGGAGAAAGAAGACACTTTCAATGTTTTATAAAGAGGGGTGTAATAGACATTTTCCCTCCAATTTCAATTGTATTTAAAAAAAAACACCCAAAATATGGCAAAATGGCATTTTCCAAAGGAGTGGTCCTGCTACAGTGCAGGACCACTTGTTTTAAAACACTTTGAAAATGGTCATCCAATTTTATTAACATTTAAAAAGCATTACAAACTTTTAAGTTTTTCACAAAAAGAATAACTACAAATGAGTTGCCCCTATGAAAAATTTATAAACTGTCTTAACATTGTGCTAATAGACTATCTTTAGAGGACTGAAATTTAAATAAGGCCCAAAATCACAACCGGGCCTTAATTCTCCCAATTAAAATTAATTGGCCTGAATTGAACCCAAAATTATTGAGCCCAAGCCCAGCCCAGCCCAGCCCAAATATATATTTTGTTTTTCACGTTGCATTCAAACTAAACATATAATCCATGAATTTGTGGTCCTTCAATTGGTTCTTTAACCTTTTATTAACGTCTTAAGATGCAATAAATATTCAAATAAAAATCAAAAATAAAAAGTATTTGACATGAACCATTAAAATAAATAAATAAATAAATAATCAACAGCTCCTATTTTTAAATTAAATACATAACATTCATATTTAATTAAGTCGGTCCGGACAGGGTTTTAGAATGAACTAAACTTCTAGCCTAAAACTAAGACCGAACAAAATCGAAACCCAATTAAATTTGGCTCAAGGGGTCTTATTAGTGGTGGGCTGAACAAATTTCAAATTTCAGACGGGCCGGATCAAATTTAAAGCTTTAGTAACAAGGTTATAAAAGTAAATTTACAGCCCAAAGTAACAAAAGGCAATGGAAAACCATGATCGCAGATTGAACAACTTTCAAAAAGATAAACCACAATAGCCTGATAAGACCCACCAATGTTCCATCAGTATCAAAAAGACAGATTCAGATTAGAATGAGGATACTAGTAAATATAACTTATCAAGTTTCAGAGCGATGAATGAATACTTTTGGAGCTTCACAAGTTGAAGCTGCTCCACTACTTCATGATCTTGATTTCAAACAATAAAAAGCCAAAAATAACTGAAAAAATGGACCGGTAACAATAGGTTCATCCACCACTGAAAGAACAAAAAAAAAATGAAAAAGAACAAAATTTCAGAATATCAATCCCACTTCTAGCTCTCTAATCCATTCAAGAAATAACCTGATCATGCAACCAAGTAAAACCCCATTTGACAAGCGGAATTACATGAACAAGTTGGGCCTCGATGCCTTGTATGTCGTCTTGAGCTTCCTAGTAGGTGGCCTAACCTTCTTCAACACCAGAGGAAATTTGATTTCCGGGCTATGGAACTGCTTGGTGCTCTCCCTCTTGCATAATGCAGCTGGGATGGTGGCTGTTTTGATGATCTGGATGCAAGGAAACCTTACCCTGTGGCGGGATGCCATCTCCGTGTACATTTGTTCGACAGCACCATTGAGAGTTGTGTCACGGTATTCCTTGTACATGTTGTGATAACCGGTTCTACTCTGATACCTCAACCATATTCCATAGTTCTTGATCTTAGTAGGGTTCCTCTCAAAGATCTGCAATCCAAATTTCAGAACATGTAAATTTCAGAAATGAAATTTGCTATCAGAACAAAATTAAAAGAACATATTGACAATCACCTACTCTAAAAGCTTAGGCTGTAGAGAACGGTACAACAATGTATATCAAATGATTCAACTCCCCTCACACACGTGGTCTCCGCACAGGATAACACTCCCATGGGAGAACACAATGCAACGAGGCGCACACACCACACTGGAATTCGAACACTCAACCTCCCGATCTGATACCATGTTGACAACTACCTACTCTAAAACCTATTCTATTAGAGAACAATACAACAATGTATATCAAATGGATCAACACAACTCAATAACAAGATTGAGATAAGCTCTCAGAAACATTTACAACAAACAAATGTTGACAAAAATCTGGTAAAAAAAAGGCAAAAAGCAGAAAGATTGGTATTTTATCCATATTTTTACACGAGAAAAGAAGAAACATGCAAAAGTTGAATTTTAAAACACCTAATGTTCACGTCACATTTGGTTTTGATTCCCAAACCTGATTATGGGTATTTTGGGGTTTAGTAAATGATGTTGACGAACATTCAATTCAATTTGGTTTTTCAGCTTATAAGCAATTTCAGCAGAGATAGAAATGGAAAACCTGCATAAAAATTGAAAATGATGTAAAACCCAGTTCTAAATTTGACAATAATGTTAATTGCAGTGCAATAAGCAAACTTGTAAATATAAAAATATATAAATGTGGAAAACTTGTAACGCAGATCAGCCTTTCTTTCTTAAAAGGATACTCATTATTTCTTAAAAACACTGGTAATATAAACGTAATTTCTGCAAACTTCTTCCAAACACTCATATCATGACCAAAGCCACACATTAGATGCTGGAGCCCAAATAACTCAACAACCATATTGTCACAAATGTTCACTAGAATGAATGTGAGAAATACAAAATCAAGAAAAACATGACCTCTTTCATTCACGCAAGGTTTGCAAAATTACAAGTATAGCACAATGATTTGAAAATAAAAATCAAGGACAAGTACATTTATCACAATGCAGCAATTTTCTCTACAGGTATGCTACAGTTTACATGACAATATTTACAAGTCAAACACCACTTAAGAGACATTTAATCCATAATCAGAAAAAAATCTCAGCTCAGAAATAAATCTCAGCCAATTCTCATTTCCCACAGTTTTCTATTTTACACCCCAACAATCATTCAAACAAGGCCGCAAACTAATGCTCATTCCAAAATCACTAAGTTAAAGTAGTCCATAAACATTATATGTTTTCAAAGTCAGACACAATGAAAGTTGCTAAAGTTTATTAGAATTAATCGTATGTTCTTCAATATTATAACACAAGTTTGTTATCCTTTCCATAACAACTAGCCTATTTGTTCCCTAATCCTTTGTACATAGGCTCACACACAAGATTCATTCTTCCCCTTTCCATGCACATCAATATATCCTTCTTACTTATTAAAAGAATCTAAATATTTTCAAGATTTAGTGGCTACCTAAAATGTCAAAAATTAACAAAAACCAAAATAAAAAAATTTCTATAGTTGCAGTAAAATAAATTAAAAAAAAATACCAAAAAAACAGAACCTTACAAACGGCACATCAAAATAAGTAAAGAACCAACACAAATATGTTCAATGAGCTTCTCATAATTATAGGACTAAGTTTACAAAAAATAATAATAGATTGCATATCAAGAAACCAAAAAAAGGACAAACAACCCAATGAAAGAATATACAAAACAGATGGAAAATAATAATTGAAAAACCCATAGTGTTCATTATCAAAAAATCCACTAGAGGTACTAAATGAAGAAGTTAGAATCAATCCTAAGAAATTAAATACAACCAAACAACTCATACTTTTCCATTTACCATAGAATTGTTTCTGTACGACAAGGCTATAGTATATGCCAAAAAAATTAAATAAACCCAAACAATTCATACTTTTCCATTTACCATAGAATTGTTTCTGTACGACAAGGCTATAGTATTTGCCAAAGAAAACGCTATCACCTAGCATAGAACCCTGCAATTTTATCGCTGCTGGACTAAACATGCAAATAGCTTTCCAAAATCATCAGTCACTTCTATATAACCAAAAATGGAACATTGTTGAACAATTCACAGTCAAAATCCAGTCAATCAATCATAATGCAATATAATTTTCAAAATCCAATCAATCACATGCCACATGATAATGCAACAAAAAAGGGACACATAGATACCTCATTGATTGCCAAAACTTGACCGTTGCTCTTCTTGACTTTCTTAAGTTTCCTCAAGAAATACCTGGTCAGATAAAAAATAATCCAAATAATAATCAAAGACGGCATCTAACGGGTACTTCTAATCACAAATTCAATCAATACTAACCATTACAATCCTGCAAAACAAATTTCCACAGAACGGATGGAAGCATTTAGAATCAAAGACAGCAAATAATTAAAAATCATGGGGTTTAGATTCCGTACCAAAACTTGGATTTGGCACGAACCTCGTTCGTAGCCCAAAGTTTCATTCGATAGATCTTCGGATGTTCGTCTGTTTCCGTAGGGAGAGCTCTCCCAACCACCTGGTACTGGTGAAACTGGATCCAACAAACACAAACACAATAAAATAAAAATGCCAACAATTCGAGAATATCAACGATTGTAACGAGTTCAAAGATCTAAGTAGTTCGATTTTGCAGATAACAAAAACAAAATGAACCCTAAAATCAGAACATCGGAAGCAACATTTGAAAGGTGAAGCGACCAACATAAACCCTAAGGAACAAGAAGAGAAGTGCGTAATAGAAAATATGAGATTGGATCACTCACCCTGAAAGTAACCATTTCTGCAAAACTGAGAGAATTATATCCAAAGCCCTAGAACTGCGCTTTCTTCTTCCCTCTCTAGTCTAGCAGGAAAAGAGAGGGTTAGGGTTTCGTTAGCTTATATATACGCGACAGGAAATAGAGGGTTCTGATTCCTCTATAAGCCCTAGAAGAGTAATATTCTGGTCAGGATGGGAGGACGGGAGATTTATGATTTGGCCATCCACGTTTCATGAATCAATTTGGAAGACCAGGGCTCCGTTTGGAAACCAAGAAAATGTCAGAGAGTTTTGTGAGAAGTAATATGTCTAAAATCAATGTAAAAGAAAGTAAAAATAACTTTCTTAGTGATGTTTGGATGTTGCAAGAAAATGCATGATTTTAATGAAAATTATGTAGTTGTGCGTTTGGTTAGCAAGAAAATCATAAGAATTCTAGACATAATTTTCAATTCTGCCCTTATACCATAAGCAATATTTATGTTATGTCAAACCGACTTCGGTTTGGTTGGGGTTGGGTTTCTAGATTTTGGGCTCGATTTTGATTTTGAAATTATAAAATCGAATTAGACCGATTTGGGTTGAAACCTCGAGTATACCGAACCAAATCGAAAACCAATCTATACTCTAGTGTATATAATCTAAACCAAATCAATTTAAATTGAATTGTAGTATATAT
>JAUPMG010000005.1:9915207-9927248 GCA_031762675.1 Pachysandra terminalis
CGGGATCGGACGATCCCTTACACCATGCATAGGAATCTATCATTGGGTTATGGACCGGCAGTCCAACGGTGACCAGTTCCTGCGATCCGACGACCGGTCCCGCCGGTCCGACGACCGGTCCCCGCGGGTCCGGCGCCAATTTGAAATTTTTTTAACTTTTTTTTTTTGCTTTCTGTACCAGATCCGGACCGGCCGGTCATCGGTTCTGTAAGGGTGGGAAGGTTTTAAGTTCATGAGAGGTTTGAGTTCTTCGAGAGGTAAAATTAAAGTTTGGAACAAAGATTTTTGGAGACATTGAGAAGCGAAAAAGGAAATTGCTGGAAAAATTGAGGAGATTGATAAGGGAGAGGGCGAAAGGACTCTGTGTAATGCTGAAATTGCGGAGAGAAAAGAGGCTAAGGTGGCTTTAATCGAAGTGGTGAAGTTGGAAGAGATTAGCTGGAGACAAAAATCTCGGGTGACCTGGTTGAAGGAGAGGGATGGGAACACCAGATTTTTTCACAAAATAGCAAATCGGAGGAAGGTTAGGAATGAGATGGTGAAGTTAAACGTTGGGGAGGTTTGGATTGACTCTTTTGAGGACATCATTGCCGCCTTGTCAGAATTCTATTCCAAGCTGTACAAATCTAAGAAAATATTTGATTTTACACTAAAAGAGAGAAGTGATAGAGTCTTAGGTGCTAGGAAGAGGGCTTGGATGGAGAGATAGTATGAGGAGATTAAGGAGGCCGTTTGGGAGTTGGTTGGTGATAAAGCCCCTAGTCCTAATGGATTCACAATTAGTTTTTACCAGAATAATTGGGGTGTGGTTAAGAGGGAGATCTTGAAAGTTTTCAAGGAATTTTTTAATAGTGGGATAGTACACAAGATAACAAATGCAAATTTTCTGGTGCTAATCCCGAAGAAAATCAGGGCGGAGGACATAAAGGATTTTAGGCCCATTAGCTTAACCACCAGCCTGTACAAGATTATCGCGAATGTACTATCGATCAGGATGAGAGATGTGATGTCGATGTTGGTTTCTAAACATCAGAGTGCATTCGTTAAGGGGAGGCGGATAACTGATAGTATTTTGGTGACTTCGGAAGGCGTGGAGGAGAGATTTAGACTTGGGGTGCCTGGCTTGGTTATCAAATTGGACATGGAAAAGACTTATGTCAAAGTGGAGTGGGATTTTTTAGATCAAATTCTAAAATGGAAGGGTTTCGGAGAGAGATGGAGAAAAGGGGTGGAAGGTTGCCTTAGGGTGTAGGTTTCTCCTTTCTAGTCAATGGTATTGTACATGGTTTCCTATCTTCTTCCAGGGGCCTTAGACAGGGTGACCCTCTGTCCCCCTTCCTTTTTACTCTAGTAGAGGATGTCCTCAATTGGTTTATGGGAGTTACTGAGCAGAAAGGTCTGTTGCGGGGTTTTAGGACAGGAGTTGATGAGGCGGGGGTTTCCCATCCTCAGTTTGCGAATGATATGATTATACTTGTCAATGATGAGGTGTCTCAGGTCAAGGGGGTTAAGAGTGTCCTGCGCTACATTGAAATGGTGTCAGGAATGAAGGTTAATCTGATAAGAGTACGATTTCCGGGATTCATGTCGGCGAGGCGGTATTGATGGACTGTGTCGAGACACTTGGTTGCGGTTTAGGATCCTGGCCAACGTCCTATTTGGGGATGCCCCTGGGTGGCAATCCTAAATCTCTAGTCTTTTGGGATCCGGTTCTTGAAAGGATTGAGAAGAGGATGGCCATATGGAAAAGGAATTACTTATCTTTGGGTGGCAAAATTACCCTCATTCATGCGTATTTGGCAAATCTGCCAGTATACTATATGTCGGTCTTTACGATGCCTCGTGTGATGGCCTCTCATCGAGAAGGCCCAACGTAGTTTTTTATAGGAAGGGAATGGTGGTAGGAAAGATCATTTGGTCAAGTGGGATGTTGTATGTAAGGCGAGGGAGAATGACGGTCTTAACTTGGGTAACACTATGGCTCGCGACTCGTCTCTTCTTGCTAAATGGCTTTGGTGATTCTTTTATGAGGACCATTTGTGGTGTAAGATCATCATTAGCAAGTATGACATCGACGCGAATGGAAGAGATCTAAGATTAAATGCGAAGATTTATGCGGCTAGCCTGTGGAGGCAGATTATTGCTCTCCCCACTCCTTTTCTGTCAACGATTAGGTGGTCGGTGGGGGATGGTGCATCCGTTCTTTTCTGGCAGGACCTATGGCTGGGTGAGGTTCCTCTTGCCATTCATTTTCTTAGACTTTTCAGAGTTGTATCTATCGAGTCCTTTATGGGCGAGGTGTTGTCCTGGTCTGAGTTGGGCCTTGTTTGGAATCTTCCTCTTCATAGGAATGTGAGGGAGTCTGATTGCGCTGAGTTGTGTTGTCTTATTGAGGCCGTTGGGGTAGTTCGTATTTTTCTTGATCGGGCGGATCGTTTACTTTGGTCCCCTGATCCTAAAGGGGCATTCTCTTGTCAGTCCTTCTTCAGTCTGTTTCGCCCGGATAGAGCCGGAACCCCTTTCCCTTTCCCACTTCGGTCTTTGTGGTACCCCCCAGTTCCTCCTAGAGTCGGGGCTTTCTCGTGGACTGTGTTATTATATCGGATTAACGCGGCGGATATGCTTCAAAGGAGGAGGTATAGGAGGTATATGTCTTTGTCTCCCAACGTGTTTTTTGTGCCGAGAGCAAGAGTCTATCGATCATATCTTCATCCATTGTCCTTTGGCCACGGCGATCTGGGGCTCTGGGGCTTCGCTCTGCGGTGTTTTGGGCAGTTGTGGGTGATGCCGGAGGGTATTGGTCCGTTATTGCCTCAGTGGCGACTATCAGGTTTAGGTGTTCGGGGTAGGATTCTACTCCGGCTTGTGTTCCACGCAGTTTTGTGGCATATTTGGAGAGAGAGAGAAACCAGAGGATATTCCATGATATCTCGTCCTCTACGGGTAGTGTGTGCGAGGGGATCTTGTCGTCAACGGCGTCTTGGGCCTCCGTCAAGAGCCAGTTTATGGGATTATCAGTTTTGGACATCATGTCGGAGTGGCAGTCGATTTCTTTACCCTAGTCTTGAGCTATCTTGCTCGTCGTGGTTGTGGTTGTTTGATTTACTTTCGTGCCCCTTGGGGCCTACATTCGGTCTTTATCGCTTTTCTTAGTTGCTTACTTTTCCTCGTTGTTTTGTTCCATTGCTTTAGAGTTCTGCTAAAACTTTGGCTGTTGTACTTTTTCCTCTTATCTATATATACTTTCATAAATTATCAAAAAAAAAATAAAAATCACTTCCATCCTTTAGTAAGGTTCAAAACTCTTCTAGGCATACACCAGTCCAGATTCAGTCTTCTAAACTTCTGTTCCACATACCACTAGTAAAGGAGCAGTGAATAAGAAAGGAGGTCAACAGATTCCCCTTTAATTTTCCGCAAAATGCACCCATTCAGGATTTGCCAAGTCCTGCTGACTAGGAGATCAACCATTAGTATTTTGTCTAAGATTGCTGTTTACTCAAAGAATTCCACTTTAGTAAGCACTGGTGAACCCCAAATTATTTTCACCGGAATGGAGTGCCCTGATCCACCTGGAAGCAACTTTTAAAAAGGTTTAACAGAAAACTTTTTTGAAGAGTCTTCCATCCACTCTCAGGTCAGTTCATCATTTTTCTTCTCATCATGTCCTGATTGATTCAGCATAAAGACTGCTAGAAAGGCTAAAAATCTCGAGTACCTCACTAAGGAAATGCCTCTTCTAAATACTGGATTTCAAACAATCCCTTCCCCACTAATAACAAAATTGCTCAACCAAAGATTGACAATGCCAGCATCTTGGAAGTCAAGGATATGTCAAATAATGTGGTTTATCTCCAAATCACCAATCTGACCAGAAATATATAGACGAGAGAGATCCTACTACAAAGCTGATGGTGTTTGAAAAAAAATTAAAAAATTCAACCATCTTCATATTCCCCAGTGTTTTTGAGATGGCATCGGAGTTGAAAGCAAATTTGAAGGAAGAGCTTTCTGTGTTGTATCCATGTAGGCGAGGAGGACCGAAGTGTTTTTGCCTCAGAGTTAGCATGTGGGGTTGGGTGTTGGCCGATCAAGTACCCAAGTTTACCATTAGGAGATACCCCTCGTAGAGTTGGTTTTTGGGACCATGTGATTGAGAGAGAATGGAGAGAAATTTGGATGGATGGAAAAGGAATCACCTATCTCTTGGAGGGAGGATAACACTTTATTCAGTCTTCTTTGGCCAACTTACTAGTGTACTTCCTCTCTTTGCTTAAGATGCCTGTGAAGGTGGCTAGATGATTGAAAAGGCTTCAGAGATATTTTTTGTGGGAAGAGGGAAGGACCAAGAAAGATCACTTATTGAAGTGGGAAGTGGTTCACAGAGAGCAAAGTAAGGGAGGGATAAACCTAGGGAATATTCATGCTCGAAATTCGACCTTACTGGCAGTTTAACATTAACAAGGATAACTTATGGTAAGGGTCATAACTTACTCGCAGTTTAACATTGACAAGGATAACTTATGGGTAAGGGTCATCACTAGTAAGTACGACAGTCATTTTTTTTTTTTATAAAGGTAACGTTTATATAAAAAGGGGTAAAGAATATACAGGTAAAAGAAAACAAAATAAAAGGGAAGACAACCAATACAAATTACAAAACCCCTCATCCCACAAAAAACATAAATTACATCCCAACAAGTGTACCCCAATGCCTAAAAAAATCATAAGCAGAATAGTCATTAACCTCTGGTAGAATTCCAAGCCAAGCAGTTTTAGATCCCAACACTGAATCAATAAGACGCTCCGGGCACCTCCACGAATCTTCAAAAAAAGCCTGTACATAGTTTGTCCCTTCTTACCCAACACCGAGAACCACCATTGTTCAAATAGATCACACACACGCCTAGGAGGGGCCCAAGCCACATCAATAGACTTCATAAAAAAACTCCAAACCTTCATAGCAAAACTACATGATAAGAAAAGATGGTCCACTGATTCTTCATTCCGTAAGCACATCACACAAACCTGAGGCGATAAGGCCATGAACCTTCTTCTTCTTTGAATGTTATCTGTAGTATTAATACGATTAAGGTAGACAATCCAAACAAATGCTTTTATTTTAGGAGGGACTTTAGAACCCCACAACAGATGAGGAGAGAACGAAATATCGAAAACCGGACTATCCCCTAAGAATACCAAGGAAATACTGACAAGAAAAACTGCCTCTTGAGTTAGGACATCAAACACGATGATCAGGAGAAGACTCAACAATAATCACATTTTTCAAATGCTCAAACAAACTAGCCAATTCATCAATATTTGCTGATCTGAGAGCCCGCTGTAAGGGAAGATTCCAAGAAAGACCCGACAAAGACCAACTAAGAACCTCAGCAAAAGTAGAAACCTTAGAACAAACAAGCCTAAACACTCTACGAAAACAAACATCAAAAGAAGACTCCCTCCACCACCAATTAGTCCAAAACCGGATAGTGAGGCTGGCCTTTGCTCTAGCTAGTGGGTTGAGTGAGTTCTTGGGGATTGTGTGAGGGGTGGTTGTGGACCTTGTGGGTGACGGCCACTTGCACTTTTTCTCTTCCTTGTGATGCTTCTTTTTCTTTTCTTCTTTCTCGAGAGAGGTGATCCCTTTAGATGGGCTCTCTTTCTTCTTTTGCATATCCTCTATTTTTTCTAATAATATCTTTGCTATTCATAATAAAAAAAACTCCATGGTTATTGGAACTTCTCAATTACTATCAATCCCCCTTATTTGATACTATTACTCTCACAACTCTTCTTCTCAAAATCTTCTTCGAAACTATCCTAAAAGAGCTTTATTCATAAAAAATAAAAAATAAAAAAAGGGTGGAAACCTCACCACTTACCTCCTCATGTTTTTTGACTTTCTTCTGCTCAACAAAATGAAATCTAAGTGACTTTTTTCTTCTTCATCCTCTCTACCATTGACACCAGAATGGAAAATAAAGAAATGTAATATGGTCGAAGACTAGACAAGGCACCGTGCATAAGTATCATCTTTTCCCCTTTTAATAAATACACTTTCTTTTAAAGGGCAAGTTTCCTCTTGAATCTTTCCATCCCTCAATCCTAAATTAGATGATGATTTCAATGATGCTTCAAGAGGTGATCTAAGATCTGTAGATGGTAAAGAACAAACCCAACAACCCGAAATTGATAGCTAACCTTAATAGAGAACCTACCCCACAGCCCAAATTGCTTGTTAACTCTAAAATGTTTGTAATCTCTACCTCTACATCATCTCACTCTTAGATAAGTTGACCCGAAGTCCAGATACTAATTCAAAACACTTGAAGATACAGCTCAAAATAAGAAGTTGGTTGAAAGACACATCATATAGAATCAAAGTACCATCTGCAAATTACATATGAGTAACATCCATCACGTCATCCCCAATCTGAAAACCAGATGGTGATCCACAATCTTTAGCCTTCCCAGTAAGCGACTGAATGCCTCCATAAAAATGATTAATAAAAATGGCGAAAGAGGATCCTCTTCTCTAGGTTCCCTTGAGCTAGCAAAAAAACCATAGTTCGAACCATTCACAATGACCGAAAAGGAAATTGTATATACGCCATTTAATTCACTCCTGCCATTTCACACCGAATCCCATTCTATGCATTAGATATAGCAAAATTTTCAAATTCACATGATCGTATGCTTTCTCCATATCAATCTTGCACAACTCTATAGTACCCTCTTGAATATTAGAATCAAAGCACTTGTTTGCTATTAAATGCCATCCAAAAAGTTTTGAGGTGGGGAGAGATGGAGTCTTGGTGTCCCATCTACAATTTGCTGATGACACAATCCGGTTCATTGAGGCATCTCTTAAGCAACTGCTTTGGACAAAATGCATGCTTAGATGCTTTGAGATGATTTCAAGTCGAAAAGTGAATTGGGAAAAGAGTTATATTTTGGGGATTCATGTTCAGGAAGAGCTGTTTCAAAGTTGTGTTGGTCTTCTTACTTCTAGGATGCAGAATAGGGGAATGGCCGCTTCAGTATCTAGGACTTCCTCTTGGTGCCAACCCCCCTAAGGCGGACTTTTGGGATCTGGTGGTGGAAAAAATGGAATGAGGGCTTGCCTCCTGGAAAAGAAACTATCTATCTTCCGGAGGAGGATTACCCTCATCCAGTCAGACCTAGCTAATGTGCCAATCTTCTTCCTTTCTTTGTTTCGAGTACCTAGAAAGGTGGTTAATAGGTTGGAAAAACTTTAAGGGGACTTCTTGTAGGAGGAGAAGGTCGAAGGAAGGATCAATTGGTTAAATGAAAGGTGTGTCGGGACAAAAAAAAGGGCTTAACTTGGGAAACATACATTTACAGAAGCTTACACTACAAGGTAAATGGCTATTGAGATTCAGCACAACCGATGAAAATCTTTGGCACAAGGTGATTGTCAGTACGTATGAGTTGCACGCAAATGGCTGGAATATTAACATTCAGGCCAAGATGTATCATCCCAGCCCATGTACAGATATTGCCTCTCTAGCTCCTGTGTTCTACTCTGTGTATCGTCTTAACCTGGGAGCAAGTACACAAATTTGTTTTTGTCTGACAAATTTGTGTACCTAGGGATTCTCCATTTGTCTAGTCGGTTTCCTTGTGTCTTCAGACTATCACTTCTGAGGAACCTTTTTGTCTGATGTGCTATCTTGGTCTCCAAGTGGCCTTGTCTGGAATCTTCTGCTAAGAAAATATCCAAGATCGGCCAAGTTCGAAGAGTTAGGTGATCTCCTTGAGTCCCTTAGAGAGGTTTTTATTGACACATACTACTCGGATTGTCGAATCTCGTTTTTAGAACCTAGAGGTGTATTCTCAGTGAGCTTATTTTTCAGATTCCTGCGTGGGGATGTTCAAATTAATTATCCACCTTTTCCCCAAGGCTTCTTTTGATCCCTCATGTTCCTCCTAGAATTAAGGCTTTCATTTGGACACCTCTTCTCCATAGGAGCAACACATATGACATGCTTCCACCTTTCCAAGGAGGAGAAAGTTTCTTGCTTTGTCACCCCAGAAGTGTTTCATGTGGAGGCATCAGGGAGAATCTGTTGATCGCTTACTTATTTACTGTGAAATTGCTTGGAGAATGTGGGGTTTCTTCCTCAATCTGATAGGAGTTCATTGGTTCATGCCAAGGAATTTATGCTCACTATTAGAGCAGTGGAGACTTCCGGGTTTGAGCAAAAGGGGATGTATGATATACAAGGTTTCATTCTTTGCCATCCTATGGACTCCATGGGTGGGAGAGAAACTCGTGCATTTTTGCTGAACGGTCTAGAGGGGTTTGTGGTCTTTGTGCAGTTGTAAACATGATCATGGGGATGTGGCTTCTTGGGTTGCTGTGCCTCTGGAGTTTAGGAAATTTTCTGTCTGATATCATCAGATGTTGGGTACCTGTGTCCTCATCATCGCCACACCACACACAGTATTCAGGCAGTTTGGTGCCCGCCTAAGGAGGGTGTGATTAAGCTTAACTTTGATTGCAGCTCAACAGGAAATCTGATACCCTAAAGCATTGGAGAAGGCTTTAAGGACCACAAAGGGGAGATTTTGCATGCTTTTACAGGATGTATCGAAATTGGGGATGCTTTGACAACTGATATGTATGCATTAAATGGAGTTATGGGAGGCAATCCCAGGGTTATTCTTTATTAGAGGTCGAGGAAGATTTATCAGTTGTCATATCATTGAAGACCTTTACAAGGGTTCAGTCATGGAAGATTATTCACTTGAGTAGATCAGAGTTAGCATTGTCAAATATATGAACATTCGCTTCACCCATATTCCTAGATCAGTAAATGGTTTAGCAGATCGACTGGCCAGGGTGGAGTGAGGAGAGACGATTTTATTAGGGTTGCCTTGAGAGGAGATCATTGCTGCAGATCGATAAGTCAGCTGCTTATGTTTGTGGATTCTATCCTCAGATGCTAGACTAGTGTTTTGAGGGTTTTATTGTCTTTAATGGGATACTATTTAGAAGCCTCCTGTTTTGCTTGCTTTGTTTCTTTTTTTTCATGTATTTGTTGTTTTTTGTTTTCCTTTGACTTTGTTTTCTTACATGGGCCAAGCTCAAGCCAAGTCATACATTCTCTCTCTTTATTTATGATATCATCATTACTTATAAAAAAAAATATTATCCCAATTATGAGAATGACCATCCAATACATTTTTTAATCTGTTAAATAACACCTTGGCAATGATTTCCTACATGCTACACAAAAGGCTGATGGGTCTATAATCTCTGATATTTACAGCCCCGTTTTCTTTGGAGGAATTGATAAAAAAAAATGCATTAAACTCTTCTCAAATCTGCATGGAGAATTAAGTACTAAAAAAGTTTTAATTATATCTTATTTTACCACTTTCCAACATTTCGTATTTTTAGAGAAGTCATTCGGCCCATTTGCTTTCTATTTTATCATAGCTTTACAAACCTCCTCGTCCTCAAATGGCCTCTATAATCAACCCTTATAAAATGGATTTATAATGTCAAAATCTACTTTATCTAGTTGGATGAGGCTCCAAAGATTCCAAATGCTAACCTACATAAAAACTTTCCACCCTTTTAATGTCATCGTCCTGTGAAAAAGGTGCATCTTCAACTTGAAGCATTTCGATAAAGCTCCTTCTTGCTTCTGCAATTGTGGAACAATTTGGTGATTTTGTCCCCTTCTTACAGCCATAAGGCCCTTCACTTTTGACACTAGCTAATCTCCTCCAATCTAGCCATGTTTTTAAGCCCCAATTTAAGGGATTCATTCCTTTTTAGTTTATTTTGAGACCTTGCAAGTTGCAACTTCTTACATAACAAAAAACCAGCTGTGCTCAATACCTGAACACAACGCCACCAAACTTGACCAAGCTCAATCCTTCTACTTTTGAGCCACATGTTTTCAAATTTGAACATCGCGTTTCTTTGCTTATGTTTGCCACCCTCTAATACTGGAATACGATCCGGGGTTGAACTTGGAAGCGCCATAGATATGTCTTCATATAATCGTTCCCACTATAGAAAAATCAAAAATCTGCCTAAAAATGACATCGCATGATTTTCCTCGTTATCTGACCACTTAAATCTTGCTCTTTCCAAAAGTAGGTCCATAAGGTTGTTTCTGTCCACAAAATTCTTAAAAGCACGAATACCCATTGATTATCAGCACCCCTTAAGTCTTTCATGTGTAAACCTTATTCCCTTGAAGTCCCCTCCTAGGCACCAAGGAATTGACCAACTATCCTCAAATCATTAAATTGTATCCATGTTGATAATTGGAGGTTCATCTCATTCAGGCCATACACTCCCGCCGCAACCTATTCTTGATTGTTTTCAAGATTCTGAAATTGGATTAGATATCCTATATTCCCCACCAACACCCTTCTTCTTTCCACTACTGTTTGATCCCATAGTACAATTATACCCCAGCACTTCCAACTGATAACTTGGCTTCCCATTCGCAATACACATTTCCCCATAACTGTAACAAAATATGCTCAACTTCGTTTCTTTCAAGAATCATTTATTCAAGTTCCAAGAGTCCAATGCATTCTGCACTACTATTCTCTTGTCTACACTCTACAGACCCCAATCCCCTCAGGTTCCAGTAACTAAGTGTATCTTCATACTTGATGAGAACCTTCACCTCTCCCCTCTAATTACTCTTCTGCTGTTGAACCCTCACCCACTTTGAAATCAGAATTTACACTACAAAAGAGATTATTGGCCTCCCTTTGAAGTTTCTTTGCTTTAACCTAACTCTTCTGGTCTACCTCAGGACTTACTTTGCTTCCCATTCTCAATGGACTAGAATAACTCTAGCAATTCCTCCTCTGACTTATCTTTTGAGACACCCATTAGCTTGCAAAATCTGTTATATGTCGCATGAACCATTCCGAAAATATTCTGTCCCTGTATTATGGTGATATGTTGTCCTTCTCAGAAATATATCCTTCCTATCTCCTTTGCTCCCCACACTATCATTCTCTTGTAAGCTTATTTTCTTGGGTGTCTGCACTTTCATATCTCAAAGATAGCCCAGCTTATAACTTCTACACATAGAGGGGGTAGTCTGACACTACCACAGAATCTTATTTTTTTCTCAAAACCTTTCCACATCTCCATCTGAGAACTTTTAGTTTCAATAATGGCCTTGTTGACTTCCCAAGGTCAGAAGGGAACAAGGGACATACCATTCCCCTATTTGGTACAGTTTCTCAGTGACCCAGAATAATTTTGCAACTAAAAAGAGCTCCAACCCCCATAACTTTCTCCATGAAACAACTTCCCCCATCGCTAGGGTTTCCAATCAGCATACGTTCGGCTAAAACGAAGGAGTCAATGAGAGAGAACAGGAAACTATTTTTATCTTCTGGAATTGTCCATCAAAGAGCTTCACCGTTCCACAACCCGTTGATTATCAGGTCCACTGGCAACCTGAGACGTCGGTCTGATTGATTTCCTTGCCTTCACTACAAAAACCCCGTAGCTATTCATTCTCAAGCTTTCTCTAAAACACTGACTACTCCCTTGAAAGTCTCCCAAGACTCCCTTCAAAATCCTTCTCCCAACGCACTCTTCCGTCTGTGGTTTTTTCTAATTGCCTCCTCCAATAATATCCCCTTCCCTTTTGACCTCTACTGACTGGGATTTGATGTTTGGAAGCATCATATAGATAGAAAAGAACTTGTAATGTTGACAAAATCTTGCCCAGTCTAGATTTGACGTAAAATCAGTTTTATGCAAGATTCGCTTGGCCAATTGAGTGGATAAAAATCAAATGACATGGCTAGAGTGAAGATATTGATTCAGGAAAGTTTGTGCTTTAGCACCAGATAGCAAGTCCAGCTTTGGTTGAACACAAGGAGGCCCATTAAAGTTGTTCTAAACCTGATGAAAACCTGAAATCTTCATCCCTTTATTTTTTTCATAGTTAAATTTCTTTATTTGAGAATGAGAACAAGCACAATAAATCAGGAGGAAAAACTCTGGAACTACGTAGATT
>JAUPMG010000005.1:9935648-9952886 GCA_031762675.1 Pachysandra terminalis
TTTTGTTTACAGACCAGATGTTATGTTTATTGAACTATTTGGGAATTGATGTAATAATGGCCAGCTGGGTGCCAAGTTAGTTGTTTCATTATTTTATTGTTTTTATTACTTGCTTCCGCACTCTATTGAATGAATAAAGTTAGTTTATTTCATCTTATCTTTGGTTATAATATACTAATCCAAGGTCCATAAATGGATCCCGAAGGTCGCGTCTCGTAATTCGTGCCATCCCACCTAGGAATCAGGGTTACGGGTTCGGGGCGTGACAACGGGTTATAAACCCTTAACCCGAAACCGACCCACGAGTTAGAAAAGTTGAACCCAAACCCACAAAATGCGGGTGGGTTTGGGCGGGTTGGCAGGCTGGATCAAAAATTGCCAGCTCTAGTGGTAGCAGAGGCGTGTGACGGGGTAGCGGGGCGGAAGATGCAAAAATCACCAAGAGGTCTGCTTTTTTTTTATTTTTTTGTCTCTATGAAGAAGGTGAAATAAGGATTTTTGATTTGAAGAAAAAGAAGAAAATGTTTGGGTCGTTGAAGTGAGGGGTATGGGTCAGAAAAATGCTTATTCATAAAGGTATTTTTGGTATAAAATCTAATTCAATGATGCTTTTGACATTAAGAATAAAATACTCATGTTTTTTTTTTTTTAAATGAGAAGAGTTATATATATATTGTTTTTTTTTTTTGCTAAAAGCCCTAAGTTTTAATATAATACTTCTATTTTTATTAAAACTCTTCCACCCCACCCACGTTTTTATAAACATCTCCTATTTTTTTTGGACTATACTCCTCAATTTAAATTTGTATTATTAGTTAATTATTCACTCCAATTATCTTCTACTTTTGTTAAACAATTTAAATTTCTTTTTAGACTACAACTCTTCTTCCACTCCACCCACGTTTTAGTACATTTCTTTATTATTTTTTTAATTGTTTTTAAGTATTAATGTAATAAGTCTATTTTACCCACATTATTTTTAATAAAACTCTTTCACCCATAAATCCTATCTCTTATCCCTAAAAATCCTCTATTTTGTTTTGGACTATAACTACTCAATTTAAATTTTATATTCGTGACATCAGTTTATCTTCTATTTTTATTAGCACATTCCTTTATTTTTATTTTTTTAAGTTTTAATTCTTCAATTTAAATCCCCTATTATTAGTTAATTATCCACCCCAATTATCTTCTACTTTTACTAAACAATTTAAATTTCCTTTTTTAGACTAAAACTCTTCTTCCACTCCACCCACGTTTTAGTAATATTTCTATTTTTACTAAAACTCTTCGATCCCACCCACGTTAAAACTCTTCTATCCATAAATCCTATCTCTCATCCCTAACTTTAATTCCCCTATTTTTTGGACTAAAACCCTTCAATTTAAATTTCCTTTTTAGAATAGAACTATTGCAATCAATACCCAATTCCTGTAGATATATCTATTTAGAATGTTATATATAGATATAGACAATTATAATTATAATTATAATTTCATTCAAACTAAAATTCTATTTTAACTATATTATATAAAATTAGCTCTACACAATATCAACAACTATTTTCATCCAAGCTTTTATTTTTGTTCTTACAAGAGTATTTTTAGCTTCTCAAAATCTTCAAATATTGCTTTTAGGTACTCTTCCTCTCATTAATGGTTATTCTTTATACTATTATCTTTTTCTAAAATTAAAATTTTTATCTTCTTTATTTGTCACTCATTGATTGTAAATAGTAAAAGAATTTTTGCCTTATATTTTGTTTCTTGTTTGCCCCTCACATTTCTTGCGTTATTCACAAAACTCGAATCTTTGAGATGGGTTTTAATGCTTTATTTATTCATTTATTTTTCTACAAGAAATATTATCCATTAATCTTGTATTTCTAGTCTCCATTCTATTGATGGTCCATCGTTCATGCAGTGATCTTTTATATTTACGTAGACTGCAAACTCTGTACTATTTTCTGGCTTAGCTGAGTCCAAAGTTAGGTTCCAGCTTTATCAACGATTCATCTTGTAAAGCAATTGTATAAATAACAAGAGAATAATAGATATAGAATCTACTAGTAGAAAAAATGCCAATTGTAATATCCAATGATATGTGCATTCACTATAAGGAGAGAATTACTGAATTTAAAGGATTTAATCAAATCCAAGAATACCTACATTATGATTATAAAAGCAAAAGAAAGCCTACCAGAACATATTCAATTATTTTATGTAAACATAGATTATTTTATTGACAACTACTACTACCATGAGATGAACATAGTCATCCCACCTATAGGGGTTTGAATCATAAGATATGATATAAAATTGACCAACAAATCAAGCCAATACCTGATGCTAGGCTTAGGAAGGCAAACCTGAGAATGTAGTGGCTGGACTTGGATATCCAGGGGACCAACCCAGCCCATTAGCACCCCTCTTTAGCAAATAAAATGAAGTGGTTGATTTTGACCTACAACCCTGTTTTGATTACCTTTGATGAAGTGGTGGCAACCTAAAGTAATGCCTACAACATGATATTTAACTCAAAACTAGATTAACCAAGAAAAATCTTAATGAAGGTTACTTCATGCATTATGCAAATTTGAAGACAAAATCTAGAGAAAACTAAAGTAATTATAAACAACAAAAGAATTGTAATACCAAAAAAAAAAAAAAAACTGAAAAAGTAAAATGTAATATGAGAAGAAAATCGTATCAACGCAAGAACAATTATCACAAGTTAAGAGATCACAGTCAATGAAAAAATGATTTAATACTTTTAAGGAGCTAAGTTCATTATATCTTAAATGCAAACACACGATAACCAACATAGAACGAATATTAAGATAGGTTGATATGACATCCAGTAACATATTAAGCTGAAATGGGTTGGCTTTAAAATTGAAAGCTCTTTATATTATCTGTACTTTCAATTTTTATGATCCTTCAAGTGCACTAACAAGTTTAAAATACCCAAATATTCCCCATAAATTTCACTCTGTTAGTGGAATCGAGCCTAATGTAATGGTGGCTATTATCCATGTGCCTTGATAATAAAGTCATGGTTTGATGTTTACCTACCAAGGAAAGAAATAGGAAAAAAATTAATCAGTTATCTTACTGAGGGGAAAATAAAGAAGAGAAATTAAAAAGGGATGTTTCTTAGAATGAAACAAGAAAAACTAATCCCCAGAGGCCCCGATCAAAATGTATACAATACTATCATCGAAGATTTTTGTGAAGTTCTAAACAAAACTATATCAAGAATGGAAGAGGTAATTCATCATAAAATCAACCTTTAAGATTAATCTTCACGTGCAACGCACGTGCACCATTACTAGTATTTGATAAAATTTTGATAATTTAGTTTAAAAATTTCATTAAAAATTTATTTAAAATTGAGCGGTGAAAGTGAATTTATTTCGATAAAACACCGTAAAAATATTTGATAAAATTTTGATATTTTATCCAAAACTTTCGTGAAATATTATAGACCCAAATACTTGGGTTGTGTTTGGATAGCCGGAAAATACAGAACGACAACTTTCCTACATAATGCGTATGTTTGGATAGCCAGAAAGTGTGGGTTCCACAGAAAGTTTTTCAGTCAAACTCCTTTGACTGAAAGAAAATGTCCATTTTCATTTTTTGACTAAAAACACAAGATTTTGAGAGAAAGGAAAACAAAACAACACATTCCCCACCTGACCCTTCGCATCAAAGAATCCATTTTTTGTTATTATTCATTTTTATTTTGTAGATCTATAATGATAATAAAAAAAAGTAAAAAATGATCACTTTTTTTAGAGGTTTATAAAAAATGAAAAATCCCTCCCCATTTTTTTTGTTTTTGCATATCATTTTTAAATGGTTGTAGTAGTGTTCACTTTTTTTTGTTCTTTTTTTTTTTATAGTGTTTTAAAAATCCATTTTTTAAAAAATTACATATATATATATTGCTATACCTATTATTAAAAAAATTCACTTATACAAGGAAGGGTAAAATAGGTAGACAAAAAACTTTTCTCATTCATTCCTGGCAACAAAACATCAAAATTAATATTTTTTGAGGCAACCAAACATTTTTCAGGAAAATTAAATTTTACTTTCTGGCATAGTACTTTTCTAACTAACTCTCTGGCATTTTTTTTTTTGTTAGGTAGAGGAAAAAAAATGTAATATTGTAACAGTATACAATCTTCGGTTTTCTTGATTTTTCTCTTCTTTCATCAATTTATTTACGTTGCTAGTTATCAGGGGACTTTTTTGTTAGAAAAAGTAAAAAAAATGTAATACTGTAACAGTATACAATCTAATGGTAAGTTGACTCTACTCTATTCGGTTTTCTTGATTTCTCTCAATTCATTTAAGTTGACTAGTTATCAGGGGACTTTGCTTTGAAGAGACTTTTCGCCTGCTTCTTGGAATTTAAACGATTGGTTGTAGACTTCTTGCCGGATTCTTGGAATTTAAGAACAGAGAGCTAGTGGTTTTAGGGTTTAGTATCGGTTTTATTGCCAATTCGGGATTTTGTATTATAGATTTTCGATCTTTAGTGGATAAATGTGGAAGTAATGGCATCTGGATTCGCTTTGGAGACTTTACCTGAAGGTTTCAGTATGTGTTTCTTGAGTTCTTGTTCAATGGAATCTAGCTTGGGATTTCAGAATTCAGAAGCTTCATCGTGGAATTTTGACTAATGATTTGATGACGTTTTCTGTAATGATTTGATGATGTTTGCAAGTTACAGTTTTGGAAACGATGAATTTAGGGTTTTAATCAATCTTGGGTAAAAATGATTACATGAGACGTTCTTGAATTTAAGTATCGGAGTTGTAATGCTACTGGTAGCGTGGGAAATGGAAGTTGTGAGATTGAAGAAGGAACAGTTGTGACTGTTAGTTTGAACTCTTACTTGTGTTGAACATTCGGAGAATTAAGGAAGATGGCTATAACCGAGGTTTCGATCATACATCATATCGGCATTGCCCTCGCTTTGCTTTGGATCTTTTCTTCTTTCAGTTGCTGCCACCCCATTCTTTACTTCATATCCTTAATCTATCTTTACCAGGTATTATTTACTTTTGTTTTTTATTTTAATTTGATTTTTCATTATATTTGCTCTTAAAAGAAGTGAATTAAATAGTGATTTTTAGGTAAAAGAACAACAAAGATGAATTTAATTTGGTTTCGGTCATAATGATGTCTTGGAAATCTTATGTTGTTGGTCAAGATCATTAAACTGCTTTATGCTAAGTTGGGAATTCTATCTCACTCGATCAGAGCTTTTGTTTCTCTTTACGAAGGTTCATGATCGTTGTACGATGAGGTTGAGGAGGAAGGTACAATTTGAGGAAAGAAAACAAGCAAATCAGAGAAGGGTAATTCTCAACCTGTTTGTGATGTTTATCTTTAGTGGATGTTTGGTACATTGTTTGTGGGCATGTCCTTTTTGTTATGGAGAGTGGAGAAAAAAATTGAGATTCTGGTGTTCATTCATGAAAAGTTACAGACCTTGATGATGTGGTGGATGTTTTACCTGACAACAGTTTCATTTTCTTTTTTGCTTTTCAGGTACTTTTTGATTCAGAAACAGTGCGGTGGTTGAACCATGCGGTTGAAAAGATCTGGCCTATATGCATGGAACAGATTGCATCACAGAAAATCCTCCTCCCTATCATACCTTGGTTCTTGGAGAAGTATAAACCATGGACTGTTGTATGGCTTCACCTTCTGATTACTTTGCTCCCATCTCACATCATCATATTATGTTCCTTTTCTCTTAAAAACTAATTGTAAAACTGTTTCGTTCTGAAGTTCTTCTCTTGGGATCATCATTTTTTTGGCTAGAAACATCACATATAAATCTTCTATTTGTGTTGGGAATTGCAACACTAAGTGTCATCTGTTTCGGGATACTTCAATTTAACTCAAAATTTTTGCCAAGTCTCAAGCAACTTGCTGATTCATGTGCATTGCGTGTGCACTTGTGCAGTCAAATTTGTGTATGAATTCATGTATGCATCTACGCAAGAATGAGTTTTGTTATAAAATGATACTTTAAACTGTGGTCAGGTAATTGCATTTTGATTCAATTGTTATTAATATGCTGATCTCTTTATTGTATGTGGTTGCAGAAAGAAGCAGTGGTTCAGCGTTTGTACTTGGGAAGGAATCCTCCTGTTATCACAGAAATGAGGGTTCTTCATCAATTTGCTGATGATGACCACTTGGTATGTATCACTGGACTTATTGTTAAATGGTCATGTATCCTTTCATGTAAACCTGAGTATAATTATTTATTTTCTAGATGTAGGCGCAGTTTATAGTTAACTTAATGCAGGTGCTGGAGTTGGGAATGAATTTTCTTTCTGCTCATGATGTGAGTGGAATACTTGCTGTGAAACTAAGGAAAAGAGTAGGTTTTGGCATGTGGGTGAAGTTGCATATAACAGGCATGCATATTGAAGGGAAGGTACAAAATTTTAAACATCATTCTTTTGTTGAAGTAGTTTAAATAATTTAGTCCAATTAGATTGGGTATAAAGTTACAGTCTATAAGCATGAAATGAAATTAGGTATAGAGATTTCTTGTAAATATTTCAATGAAACAGCAGTTATTATAATAACATAATCATGCATAAAATAAAAAGATTAAAGGGGGAAATACTAACAACATGTCTCCCACTGAACACAGAAAATTGCATCTTCTTTTTGAAGATACGAAGTATTGCATAAATGTGGAAAGCTAGGAATAACAATATATTAAATTTTGATTGTTATTAAGATTAATGCACTACTTACAAGTGTTCAGTTCATGGGGATGATTTGACTGGAATATGTGAATACTCCTTGCTTTATATATCTGGCACGGGGCAGGACCCGAATTGATTAGTTAACAGAGGTGCAACCTTGGCTTATTATGCAAGGAAATGTGAAAATCAATGTCACAAAATTTTGCCTCTAAACATCATTGAATCCTCATAATGAAATGTACTGAAAGTGTAGTGATTATAGCAAACAACCAAACAATGTGAACTAATGCTTCCATCCTGTTTTGCATGTTAACTCACATTTCCAATTAATATGTTTAGGACTAAGCATGTTTAGAGGTAAATACTTGTGATAATAAATATCATTTTGAGTGTGTAAACATGGGTCAATTGTAAGAAATGAAAAAAACCCTAAAACTAAGATAATAAGGATTTATCCCGTTTTCATGGCCCAAGATTTATTATTACCATTCTTATTTTAAACCCAAACGTCATATTGGCTTTGTAAAAGAGAATGGGAAAATTTTTGGGGATGTGGTTTCCCTGCTATCTACCTAATGTGGACCAGTGTAGCAGGCCTAGTCCAATTACTTGCATGTGGAGGCCTATACTTGTTAATTGGGTCATACCCATGGATTCTCTAGCAAATCCAATTATTTGGTTCCTTTTTAGGTTAGGATTTTATTATTATTTGTTAGAGTTTGACTAGGAAAGCAGTTAGAATTAAGATTATCTAAAAAATTCGTGTTAAAATTTTAATAGGATAATATTTCATGTTTTAGATGTTATTTTGGATGTATTTTAGTGTTTTTAGGTCTCTTCAGGTATATGTATTAGATTATGACTCTTTTTATGTAATTAGGGTTTAGGAATAAGTCTATATAAAATGTCTATTTTTTATGTAAAAGGAGATGACGAAAATTGAATAGAATTTTACACAGTATGTGTTTTTGAGGTGTGACTCTTATTTATCTGTTATTGGTGAGATTCCATTACAAACCCTTGCTTCATATTGTTGAGATTCCAATTTTTTCAAGGTCTTGGCAGTGAGATTCCGATATGTTCAAAGCTTTAGTGGTGAGATTCTGTCATATTATTCTCCTTTTTGCTTCAGATTGGTAAGGTTATGATCTGTTCAAGGTTCTAGCAATGAGATTCTGTTAGATTATCCTTCGCTCCCCTTTAGTTTATTTTATTTTAAGGTTTTCTACTGTCCTGCATCAATTTTGGTATCAGAGCATGGTTTCCTATCATCCTGGTCACGAATCACCTCCATTGGAGATGGATCCTAAGATTTTACATCAGATCTGTGCTCAAGTAGCCACCTTGCCTGCTCAAATTGCTGCATTAACTTAAAGTGTAGTTAATTTAGAAGCAAAACAAATAACAATGATTATGATACAAGAAGTTAAGGTTGAGGATTCAAAACCAATCGACGTTTCTTATGAGCAGAAGATTCCCATCGAAGTTCAGCCCTTGAAGATTAATTCAATCGAGCGTCAAGATGATCCCATATTGATGACTATTGTTCCTACATATGACGATCTGGTATATTATGACTTTATTGGAATTGATAAAATCAATACAATTTGTTGTAGCCTTGTAGGGATGATATGTCTTATCTTACTATATATTCAAAGGCTGAGATGATCAAATTTCAAGTTTCAATGCTAACAATGAAGAGGTGCAAGAACAAGAAAAAATGGCAAAATATTCCAAGTATTTCATTCAACGGGTTGGAAGGCTACAATATCGACGCAAAACTTGAGGATCAGTTATCTCCAACCAGGGGAGAATGATGTGGACCATTTTAGTAGGCCTAGTCCAATTACTTGCATGTTTAGACACTTATTTGTTAATTGGATCATACCTATGGATTCTCTAGCAAACCCAATTATTTAGGTCCTTTTTAGGTTTATTATTATTTGTTTGAGTTTGACTAGGGAAGCAGTTAGAATTATGATTATCTAGAAAATTTGTGTTAAAATTTTAGTAGAATAATGTTTCATGTTTTAGATGTTATTTTGGATGTATTTTAGTGTTTTTAGGTCTCTTCAAGTATATATATTAGATTATGACTCTTTTTATGTAATTAAGGTTTAGGAACAAGTTATAATAAAAGGTCTATTATTGATGTAAAGGGAGATGACTAAAATTGAATAAAATTTTACATAGTATGTGTTTTTGAGGTGTGATTCAAATTTCCTAAAGCATTAGTAGAGACCAAATATTGCAAACGAGAGTTAGAATGTGACCAAGACGAGAATGCCATAAGTAAAATTCAGACGACTTAGGACTCAAATGAAAAGAAGATAAATCAACAGAAGATGCAGCTACAAAAAGGACATTCAACTTCTCCAATACATACATCCTTCCCAAGCTAGGGCCCGTCTCAATCAGCTGCTTTGAATGAGGATCCTGCACAATACAACCGGTAGGAGAGAAATGAACATGATAAGCAAAGTCACAAAGTTGACTAACACAAATTAAGTTCAAGGTTAATTGAGGGATACGATAAACATAAGAAAAAGATAAAAATGTAGTGGTAATAGAACCAACCCTTGCCAAAGACATTGAAGTGCCATTAGTAGCCATAATAGTCGTAGAGGAAGGAGAGAATGTTGAGAAGAATAAAGAGGGATCATTAGTCATACGATGTGTAGCACCAGAATCAAAGACCCAAGTAGAGCGAGATATATTTGAAGGAGTTGACGAAGACAAACCTATAGGTGAGGAGACGAACAAAGCATTAGGTTGAGTCGTAGAGAGAAGTTTCTGCAATTGCTTAGCAATAAGAGTCAAAGAGGGGACTGGTTGGGAGTGATCCTCCACAGATGATGTGGTAGCTGCAGTTTGCCTATCCCTATTCTTCTTCCAAGGCTTTGGTTATTCATAATTCTGTCGACCCAAAAGTATAGGACGCTGAGCCTTCCACTAACCTTTCTAATGACAAAGACTACACTCATCAATAGCTGGGAAAGTGTGTGGTTTGCTCTGTGTACGACTGATAAGTGCTGCTAAAACTGTCTGATTAAGTAAAGGAAACAACCCCTTTCCTGGTCTAGTCTTAAGAAAAATCTCCTCGGCCAATAACTCATTCACAACGGAGTCAACTGAAGGGAGTGGACTGTGATGAAGAATAGTGGCATGAATGCCCTCAAAATTGTCTCTAAGGGCCATAAAAAACTGGACCAATCTCTGCTCTTCTTTATAAGTGCAATTGTAGATATTGTTGGAATGTGTCCCACATCGCTTGGCTTTGCCCCCCGTCTGTGCTGGTTATAAGGTGTCAGTTACCCTCTTCTTAATGCCTGGGTTTTAAGGAGTTGAATGGGCTTGGCTTTTCAACTTGGTATCAGAGCTTGGTTGGGTTTGTTGTCTGGTGTTGTCTGCCTGTTGTTGTCCGGGGGGGGTGTTGGAATGTGTCCTACATCGCCTGGCTTTGCCCCGTTTATGCTGGTTATAAGGTGTCAGTTCCCCTCTTCTTAATACCTGGGTTTTAAGGAGTTGAATGGGATTGACTTTTCAACTGATATGAAAAATGTTAAGGGCAGATAGCCAAATAACAGATCGCCACGTGTCAGGACAATGACCGACACGTAGCAAGATCCCCATTGATACCTAGGGGATAACCCTCGGGAACTTCCTAAAGAAGAACCCTGGTCGGTTCAAGCAATCGGCTCAAGGATGTACAGCCGAAACATAGATATATGGAGAAGGTAGTGTGCTACCATGATGACCCTTTATCACATGAATCACAGGATGATCAACACTACACAATGAATATGCAATGAAACTAATATCAACAGGTACTTCACAGCGATGCTCTAAGACATAGAAGGCGATACATACCTCCGTCTAAGAGCGATGCTCTAAGATGTAGAACGTGATACTACCTCCGTTTAGAGCGATGCTCAATGATGTTGAAGGCAATACTATCTCCGTCTAGAGGGATGCTCAACGACGTTGAAGGCGATACTATCTCCGTCTAGAGCGATGCTCAATGATGTTGAAGACCTCCATCTAGAACGAGGTTCATTGACGTTGAAGGTAATACTACCTCCGTCTAGAGCGATGCTCAACGACGTTGAAGGCAATATTACCTCCGTCTAGAGCGATGCTCAACGACGTAGAAGGTGATACTACCTCCGTCTAGAGCGATGCTCAACGGCGTAGAAGGTGATACTACCTCCGTCTAGAGCGATGCTCAACGACGTAAAAGGTGATACATACCTCCGTCTAGAGCAAACCTCGACGACGTAGAAGGTCACACAGTCTCGAAAGTACTAAGGTTCGAGGACCTCGAAAGTACTAAGACTAATAGCCTCAATGGCGCCAAGACTAGATAGTCTCGACGACGCCCAGGCTAAACAGCTTTCATTACCACAGATATCTATTGATCGCCAATGCCCATATCAAGGCGTCATGAGTGTGACATACAAGGGGACTCGCCAATCTCTTGACATGCCATGGACTACATGCCGTTTCACGGTTTTCAGTGGCAAACCTGTAATTCATCAAAGCGACTTGTGATTGGTCCACCTAAGAGTTTGGGTTAAATAATGCATACTACCCTAGGTGAACATTTTAACCACCATTGGAAACAGTGGTTGGGAATTCTAACTGCAGTTAACTTTTCTTCCAAAAGCTATAAATAGAGGCTCACTTTCCTTGAAATAGAGGATGGAAAAAGAGGATGAGAAATCACAAAAGGGGAGACCGTTGACGAAATTCTGAGACCTTGAACTACGTCTGACTTGGTCCCTGTTTGAGTACGTAGGCAGCCTGCAAAAGGTTCAGTCATAATCTCAATTAGAGCCATGGGGGTTGGAGAATCTCTAACACCTTCAGCACCATTCCCTCTAGCCTGTCTCGACCCGTACTAACGGTCACCTTTTCTTACTCTTTAGTTCTTCTAGAGATGGGATACGGTCACTCGTTGATTTTGGTTCCCGTCGATCAGTAATATCATACTTAGTGACTATTCACAAAACCACCCACCACATTTTGGTGTCTCCAACATATTGATCACTGTTAGAAGAACGTCAAGATCGAAGAGCAAGATGAAGGCCGTAGAGCAAGCTGGAGCATCGTCTCTTCACGGTGTTGAAGAGAGACGTGAAGAGCATTTACCAGGCGATTTGCATGAGCTAGAAAATACTCCAGGCACATTGCCTAAGTCTCCTACGTGCGCTATAGGCTATGATCGACGCTACTACTCGCAAAAGATCGAGAGTAAGGGAAGGTGATTCAAATAAGTTAGTTATGCGAGATTCCAAGTCTTGACGGGTAGTAGGAGAAACCTTCAGTTCTCGATAACATGCAAAGTGCCCCAAGGCCTCCTCCATGGAGTCTAAGTGCGCTGTCAACCAATCTAGCTTCATCCCGGCTGCTAAGGGATCCTCTAGCTCCTTCCACATATCATGGAGATCCTCCATGGTAAGCAGAGAGTTGTGTGTCCTGAAGACGTCCGACCAGCGAACATATAGGTGAGTAGAAGAAGGCTCGGGACGAGGACTGGAAAAAGATATCTCAGTATCAGCATCGCCATAGCAATTAATGATCCTCCGAAGAGTAGAGCTGTAAGCAGAGGGGATATAGATCTTCCTTACAAGCATGAAACGAGTTTTGCTTCAACAGGAGGAAGGAGTGGATTAGCATAAGCATCCACACTTCCTAGATCTAAGAGTCCATCATCAATAGAATCATGAGAATGACCCCTCTCACTAGAGGCATCGACAGCACAAACGCCCTCCTCATCAGGGATCGAGGATCCCGGGGGTACATCCATGATCAGATTAGGCACTCTCACCTGTCTAGGAGGAGTCGACACTAAGGGAGCACGAGGACTACTCCCTCTCCTTTGTCGTTTGAACAATCTTTTCCTCGAAGGTACCAGGGAAGCAATAGGAGTCTCCTCCCTTGCAAATGGAGTATCAGTAGTAGAATCCCCAACATCAGGAGTAGGACATTGACGCCTGGGGGACTCACCTACAAGAGATAATACAATTACTTCACATAAGCAAAAGATATGCTTAGAATGGAACATACACTAGCAAGAGAAATCAAAGTCTCACCCCTCTTAGCCGAGCGTGATGTAAGGGAAGTACTAGGAGGGACTGATGCCATTGATGCCATCCTAGTCGAGCCGAGGATGCGATGTTGTAAGTCAATTTCAATATTGATGGGGCAGGAGTCATGAGTTTGGCTCTCATCTGCATCATTTCCTTTATCTCCTTCAACCTCATGATCAGAGGCCGGTATTTCCTCATCTAGAACAAGAACTGAGGGACTACCCATAGGGCGCTGACTGTGCTTGGAGGATGAGCCAGCATGGCTTATGAGTTGCACCTATGAGAGAAAGACCAAGCAGATTATGGAATTGATCAAAACAGTGCAAGAATAAGGAAGGTATGTGCGCATGCATTAGCTGTTGATGATTTCAGCAAAGTCCTGAGGAGGACTAACTATTGATGATTTCAACAAAGTCCCGAGGAGGACTAGCTGTTGATGATTGCAGCAAAGTCCCGAGGAGGACTAGCTGTTGATGATTTAAGCAAAGTCTCGAGGAGGGTCAGCTGTTGATGATTTCAGCGAAGTCCCGAGGAGGACTAGCTGTTGATGATTTCAGCAAAGTTCTAGGAGGACTAGCTGTTGATGATTTCAGCAAAGTCTCGAGGAGGACTAGCTGTTGATGATTTCAGCAAAGTCTCGAGGAGGACTAGCTGTTGATGATTTGAGCAAGATCTCGAGGAGGATTGGTCCCGAGGAAGATTGATCACAAGGAGGATCGGTCTCGAGAAGGATTGATCACAAGGAGGATCGGTCCCGAGGACGATTGGGCAATGACGCCCTAAGCAAAAAAAAAGATGATATTTTTTATTTTTTTACCATTCCTGTGGGATTGGTACGGATGTCAAAGCACAGGAGTAAGGGAGCGTCAAAACCATATCCCAACTCTGTGGGAGTTGGTACGGGCGCCGGAAGCTGATTCCAAGCGAACGAGGTGGCACCAGGTAAATAAATTATTTATTTATTGTCTTGATAATATCATTAGTCCTGTTGAACTACCGGAACGCCTAAAGCAAAAAAAAATAATAAAAATTGATGACATCATGATTAGGCGAACACCTAAAGCAAAGAAAAAAAATTAAAAAAAAATTGATGACGTTATGCTTAGGCGCACGCCTAAGGCATAAATTTTTTTTTTTCTGGTTTAGGCGCACACTTAAGGCAAAAAAAAAAAATCCCATAACGTCATCATGACATCATGGTATAGGCGCACGCCTTACCCAAAAAATTTATTTATCAGTCCCGTGGGAACTGATAGTACCGGCGCCAGACCCCCGAAGTAGGGGGGCGTCAATGGCAACCTCCGTCTGCAGGTGAGGTGGCGCTAAGAAAATAAATTATTATTATTATTATTATAATTGACTTAGACAATTAATATCAATCCTGTGGGATTGATACTACTGGTATCAGTTCTATCAAGCTGATACTACTGGTATCAGTTCTATCAAACTGATACTACTGTATCAGTCTTGTCAAACTAATAGTACTAACGGCAACCCTTGCTTGCTGGTGAGGTGGCGCTAGGAAAATAAATTATTTATTTATTAATAATTAGTATCGGTCCGTTATACTGTAATTACCGCATCAATCATGTTGTACTAATACTACTGGTATCAGTCCTATCAAACTTATAATACTGGTATCAGTCCTATCAAACTGATACTACCGTATCAGTCTTGTCAAACTAATAGTACCAAAGGCAGCCCCTGCCTGTGGGTGAGGTGGCGCTAGGAAAATAAATTATTTATTTATTAATAATTAGTATCGGTCTTGTTGTACTGATACTACCATATCAATCCTGTTGTACTGATACTACTGGTATCAGTCCTATCAAACTGATACTACTAGTATCAGTCCTATCAAACTGATACTACTGTATCAGTCTTGTCAAACTAATAGTACTAAAGGCAGCCCCTGCCTGCGGGTGAGGTGGCGCCAGGAAAATAAATTATTTATTTATTAGTACTTAGTATCGGTCCTGTTGTACTGATACTACTGTATTAATCCTGTTGTACTGATACTATTGGTATCAGTCCTATCAAACTGATATTACCATATTAGTCTTGTCAACCACCTGCGGGTGAGGTGGCGCTAGGAAAATAAATTATTATTATTTATTTATTGACTTAAACAAATTAGTATCAATCCTGTCAAACTGATAGTACTGGCGCTAGATCCCAGGAGCAGGGGGCGTCTAAGGCAACCTCCGTCATGTGGATGAAGTGGCGCTAGACATTACAATTATGCTTTATTATTACCAAGTCCCGTGGGGACTAGTGTATGTACCAAAGCTCAAGAACAAAAAAAAAAGGCAGGATCAAAAGCAGAGCCCAGTCTTGTGAGATTGGTCCTAGCGGCAAACAATGTACGCTGATGATGACAATCATATTACCACATGACCAAGGCAGGATGCCGACTAAGAGATCCGTCTCTCTACCTTTTGATCACGCGAAGGCTAAACAACTTTCATTACCACTGATATCTATTGATGGCAATGCCCATATCAAGGCGTCTTGAGTGTGACATACAGGGGGACTCGCCAATCTCTTGACATGTCATGGACTACATGTCGTGTCACGATTTTCAGTGGCAAACCTATAAGTCATCAAAACGACCTGTGATTAGTCCACCTAAGAGACTGGGGTACATAATGCGTACTACCCCAGGTGAAGGTTTTAACCACCGTCGGAAACGGTGGTTGGGAATTCTAACTGCAGTTAACTTTTCTTCCAAAAGCTATAAATAGAGGCTCACTTTCCTTGAAACAGAGAATGAAAAAGGAGGATGAGAAATCACAAAAGGGGAGACCGCTGACGAAATTCCCAGACCTTGAACTACGTTTGACTTGATCTCTTTTTGAGTAAGTAGGCAGCCTGCAAAAGGTTCAGTCATAACCTCAATTAGAGCCATAGGGGTTGGAGAATCTCTAACACCTTCAGCACCATTCCCTCTAGCCTGACTTGATCCGTACTAACGGTCACTTAGTCTTACTCTTTAGTTCTTCTAGCGACCGGATTCGGTCACTCGTTGATTTAGGTTCCCGTCGATCAGTAATATCATACTTGGTGACTTTCACAAAACCACCGACTATAGCAATATAGTTCATTGGTACTTCAAGTCTTCTCTGAAAATGGCAACTGGTCCCACAAACCAATTATAACAAAATAACATTCTTGTATACTTCTATCACCTTGGGAAGTAGTTGGAATCTCATGCTCCAATTGATATCTCTTGGCAAAATTCGATTGAACATACAACTTGGAGAGATATTCCCAAATTTCTTTCGCTGTGGTGAACTTAGCTGTCACATCCCAAACTTGGAGAGATCCTTGGGATACTCAAAAGATGGCATTGTAACTCTCCTCACTCCAACACAATAGGAGTGGATGAGTAATATAGAACGTAAGCGAAAGCAAATCATTAGTTCTAATAAATAATACAATATGTTGATAAATCAACTAAATCTAATCTATAACTTCTAACATCTAACTTCTACTTCTATAAATCCCATATAGATGCTCTCTTCGATATCAATTCATCAAATACCTGAAAATATTAATAAATAACAACATGAGCTGAAAGCTTGGATGAGTAAGCCTCTCAAATCAAGGTATTTACTCATAAACACATGTTATAAGAAAATAGATAAATATAATAATATAAGTGAGAAATAAGTGATGATAACTCATAAATATGAATAGCACATCAGCACACCATGTAGGTCATTCTCTCCAATCTCACTCGGTTTGTCTCAATGACTGTAAGTCCACAACTTGGTCAACTATTCTAATATGCTTAATTCTATATGAGAACATGCAAGTCAATATGCATCATACACAGGACAAATCACAAGGTAACATGCACAAGAATATGAAATGCAATGCATGCTGTTTAGCAGTCATAAAGGGTATGTCCACACCTGATCCAATCTTAGTCTATTCGAGATGTCATCGTGAATCATCCATGATCCATCGCATACATGGTGATGAATAGGAGATTATTCTACGCAGACATCGCAGTTTCTAAGGCTTCATCCGACGTAGTGGGCACAATCCCCACGTCTTATTTTTGATCACGAGACGTATCCCAGGGCATCACCAATGATTATCCCTTGTGGAACATTACTATGATACGATCTACCAACAAATTTCACTTAGTAAGCATTTGTCCAACAAGACAAGCATTCGCCAACCAGACGACCTGGTTCAAAATATCGTATCGAGGTAGCGTATCGGTTAGCCCGAAAACGGATACGTATCGAGTATCGACACATATGCGCTGTAAAAATCATGGATACTGGTGGGTATGCAAGGAAAACGATGAATACATAAACAATACCTATTTTTATGCAAAGATAAGGTCAAAATATGCTAAATTAACATGTTTTTGATATGATACAC
>JAUPMG010000005.1:9952986-9966070 GCA_031762675.1 Pachysandra terminalis
CCGCCGTATGATGCTGATGAGGAAGATCCCTGCTGCCCACACCCCACATCCAAGCTCCCAAAGCTATGAGAGATGGACGCCTTATCCTGTGCTCCCAAATGTTTCTTCCCCCCTTGCTCTCTTTGCTCCCCTTACTCCCTGTACCCCGGCGCTGAGACTGAGAAGAATGGCTGGCTCCACCATGTGGAGGTGGTGCACCAAGATCTATATCTTGTGTGGTATAATCATAACTCGCCTCTCCTGTGAAGGGAGATATTCCTACCTTAACACCACTACCACCTCCTCCCCCGCCTGTGCCACCGTCGCCACCATCATCATCATCGTCGTCGTCCTCTCCACCATCATCACCAGCAGTACTCTGACCCCAACCACCTCCACCTCCACTCCCACTACCAGAACGTGTGGGTGACAGGGTGCTGCGCACGACCCTATCTAATGAGTCTCCCCCATCTCTCCCACCTTTGTCTCCATTACCTGATCCACATCAAGCCCCAATTCTGCAGCAACTCTGGCTATCTCTTCATTAGGGCGCCCATCAGCCTCGTTCAACTCAGAAGTCCTAATTCACTCATAAGTGGGTCCAGCTCATCAGTCGTCTCTACCAGAAAGTCAATCGGGTCAATCGGTAAAGCGTTCGAACTCTCATCCTCCAATATTTTCATCTTCAAACGCATGTTATAGTGGCAGAAAACAAACTTCTGCAGCTTCTTATATGCCAATTTGTTGCGTTGTTTTGTATGGATGAGGGCAAAAGTATTCTAATTTCGCTCACAAGCTGAGGATGATGCAGTACGGGCCAAGATTCGGACAACTAAAGATTGAAGTGTAGGGGCGTTGGTCTCGTACATGAGCCACTACTCAACAGTTCATTAAATCTAGAAATTAAAAATCTATCTAACGAAAAAAGAGTTATTGTAATTTAACTAGAAACTGAACTAAAACTTTCATGGCATCATCTTCTTCCTAGAAGTAATGACGGCCTCCGATCCAATTGACCCAATGTAGTCTTTAAACATAATCAACTAAAACATACAATACAATAGTAATTAGAATTTAGAACCGCGCTTAAGCTGATAATTAAAATAACAAAGTTCAAGTGTCTAGAGAAAAACCTCATTGCCAAAAAACCCTTTCTTCTTAGACTTGCGGTCCAGCTTTGCATACACATCATGTACGGCTTCCAATAATTCTCCATTCATCCCAAGTTTACGGCTGTACTGATATTTGGGGTTCAACCAATACGTTGTTGAATAAGAGAGCTGTAGTCAATTGTCCATGATTTATCTATTAAAAAAGCATCAAACACGAGAAACAAAACACTTATCAATCTTGTGAAGAGGGTGTTCAATTGTATTGTACCAGCGATTATTGATGATGTTGTGGACCCATCTGTAGTCCCTTGGGGAAGTGTGTTTGATTTGCTCATTCATAAGCCGCATCAACTCGTATACGGATCCCATAGTAGGAAAGGCATCTGTATTCACACTCTGTAAGACTCGATACTTTGGCTCCAAGAGAACCACAAAGTCATTGGCCTTGTCCAAAACATTTGACTGAATAAGGATATGCTCAACCTTTTTGCCAACAACGGTTCTGCTATGACGAGAAGAAACCCAATCCTCATAGGTAAAAATGGTCATTAATCCCGCCTTGTGACGAATGATGCTCTCCAAGGCAATGTAGTTGGTTGCAAATCTAGTAACTCCCGGTTTTACTATGTCCCCGTTACATACTTCTCTCATCTTCGCCAGTACAATCGCGTGGTTGTAAATGAAATTGGTGACGGTACGTGCATCCTTAAGAACACTCAGAATAGTCGGTCTAGCAGCAATAGCCTCTAACATCAAGTCGATGCAAAGGCACTGCTATTATCCGTCACAATCTGCACCACGTTCTTCGGCCCAATCTCTTTGATGACTTCAATCATTAATCCCATGATGTAATCTGCATCCTTTATCTTGTTAGATGCATCTACGGATTTCAAGAACACAGCTCTTCCTAGGCAATTGACCATTAAATTTATAATCGACATATTTGTGGGGCTCGTCCACCCATCACACATAAGAGTGACGCCATGCTCCTCCCAATGAGGCCTCAATGTATCAATATACTCCCAGATCTCTGCCTCCTCTTGGTCTAAGTATTTCCCCAAAATCACTCATGGGGTGGGGGTAACATTCCTTTCCCAGACTCCTGTATGACGTCCACCATATTCGTGACGTGTGGTGAGTCAGCTGTGTTTGCGAGGATGTGGTTGAAGATAAAGAATTTCGAAATAAACTTGCCAATCTTTTCTCTTACATTCCCTTCACCAAACATCCTTAAAGCGCTTCTGCCTTGAATCATATGACTTCCACGGAGATGGGTCAACAAGTGGAGCAGGTATCTTACTCCTAACACTCTTACTTCGCTCAAATGGCGGTGCTAATCGTACTCTAGATGCAGTACCCTCTCCTGGCCCTGACGGCTCAGACCCTGATACCCTAGCCCCTGATGGCCTAGCCTCTGATGGCATAGCCCCTGACAGCACAGCCCCTGACGGTCCAGCCCCATAATCCCGCTGCCCAAGCTCCTCTTCCACTGAGCCTGCATGGATGCTCAGTATGCAGGGCAAAATTGCATTCGCTCACGCTCACTAGTGACATCAGGTGGAAAGGGAGTGCCATCATCGTCCCAATCATCATCATCATCAAACTCATCAACTAGTAGACTGGGTCGTTGCTTCAATTTTCTTATAATACTATCATTTTGTTCCCTCTGATCTCTCCTTAAAGTACCCTAGTCACCAAATGATCTGCCATCAATTGCTTCATATCGGGAGGCACCTTTGGACAGTGGCTACATTGTTGTAACCGTGTGCCAAGTGTTGTTTTAACCTCGAAACCCCACCACTCTTCATAACTTGCCCACAATAGTTGCATTGTGATTTGTTTCTATCATTCTCATACATAGTGCCATGCTGCCATCCTATGTCTTGCCTCCTCCCAGTCGATGCCATCTCAGATCAACCTATAACAAATAACAACATAAGAAAGTCATAGGAACTCAAGACTTTCAACAATACAACTATTTTATGTTGTACAATTTTTCCCATATGTTTCTGTATTTTTTAATTATTTTTAATTATTTTTTAATATTAATTATACTGATTAAATAATTTCAGAAATTAATCAAAGTAAATTTCAACCCATGAACTATTAAGTTTTAGTAATATGGTTTTCTACTATTTTTCCCATATTTTTTTTTAATTTTGTTTTGAATTTTTTTGTTTTTTAAAATATTTAAATTATAAATATTTTTTTATCAATTAAATAATTGTTAAAAAGTAAATCATAATATATTTTTACAATTTAAATTTTAAGAATTTATTACAAAATTATTATAATATTTATTAGAAATAAATTTAAGCCCTATGTCATTATTTATATCTATTAAATATATATACTATATATTTTTTGTCTAAAATAATTAAATAAATATATTTATTTTGAAAAAAAAAAGTAACGATACCCATTTATAGATCGAGTGTCATTACTTAACATATAATTATGATTCATAATTTCAACAATAGGTTTACTCTAGATCTGAAGAAAATGAGTTTTTACCTTGATTTCGTTGGAGAAAGTCTTGAAAATGGCGTAGTCGTAGATCAGAGCTAGATTTGTGTTTTCGTACACAAATTAGGTGAAATAAACTTGATTTCGGCAGAAATCACAAAAAAAAAAAAAATGAAGATGGGAGGAGAAATCATCGAGAAGAATAGTTTTAGGAGAAAATCTACTCGATTTCCCCCTTATATAACATGCGCGACATATCACCCATTTACTGAAATGCCCTTAAGTGGGCGATATGTTGCCCATGTTGCCATGTCGCCAATGTCGCCTAGGTCGACCCAAAACAACATAAGTCCATTATGTCGTATCGCCCCATCCATGAATAGCGACATGTCACCGACATTGTATTCTTTGCCTGCTACAGTGTAGAACCACTTGTTTTAAAATATTTACAAAAAATATAAGCGAAGGGTTTAAAAATGGTGACTGGCTTTTACTTATTCCTATAAAGTATAACTAAATATGAGTTACCAAACTTTTTTTTTAATCAGATTTGAAGCCTTGAATGACTGACAGAGAAATGCTTGTAGATCTCGGGTTCGAGTCTTGGGAATGCAGCTGCGCTATTTGGGAGAGCTTTACCGCTTAGTGGTCTATTCCGGCTCGAATTCGGATTTAGTCGGAGGTTTCCGGAAACCGGGTGGTTCAGACCAAAAAAAAAAAAAACAAAGAAAAGCTTGTAGATCCTCGTAGTAGCTTTCATGAATCACGAGAATGGTCATAAATATGAGTTCCCCAAACTTTTATTTAATCAAATTTGAAGCCTTGAATGAGTGACAGAGAAATGCTTGTAGATCCTCATAGTAGCTTTCATGAATCACGAGAATGGTCATAGGCAGGTCGCTCTGATGGTTTGTATTTTCTCATCGGAACCAATATCACCAGAATCAAGTTCGTCTTTGATTCGATTCTTTTTCTCGTTTATTTGTATTTTGATTTCTTGAGGCTTCTCGTCATCTGTTTTGAGTGATTTCAGTCTTTATGCGCCCATTTAGGATTTCGATACCATGAATGACGGTGAATTTTTAGTGGTTTGGGAAGATTTTAGTGTATATTAGCTTCTTTGGATCTGGTATTGGTTGGTTCTCAGAAAGTTCATTTCTCCAGGGAGATCTAGGGTTTATTCCTACTGAAGTCCCCAGAATTTTAGTTCACTTTCAGTTTTGTCATTAACGTAGATCTGGGAATTTATTTGAATGATGGTTGCTATTGTTGCTTGAGTTTCTGTTAGTACTATAGCTATTTTTATTTTTTTTTAATTTTTTTTATTATGATTTTCATGCTACCCTATATACTGCCACTGATATTAGATTAGAGACTATCAGTTAGAAGTCTGCTTAACAATCCAGAAGTGGAGTTATCATTCGGTAATTGGGGGTATCCTGAGTTTGATATCATCTAATATAGAGCCAGGAAGGGAAAATTGCATGAACGAGCCAATTATCTAACAAGTGAATGCATAATGGTAATAATAGTTTAATTAAATTTTTGAATAAAAAAAATAAACTGATTTCATAATATGACACGTATTCTAATTGGTTGAAAACTGTCATTTTCTTTTGTTTTTGTTCTGCTCAACCCGCACTAACTCTCCTTTTTCTGGGTGAGTATCATGAAATCAGACATGCGACATCATGGTTGCCTTACTGTGTATCAAATGCCGATCTTCTGAGCTAGGGGAATGATCCCAATGCTTTCTATGACCTTTATGCTTTCCCCATATCTTTGCTGCACAACTCGACAAGTTTTTCCTAATATTTATTTGGATTGTGTGAGACATCCTTTAATTTTTTTGTTTTCCTTTTTTAATATAGAATATCATGCTGTTGACTTGACAAGGGATTTTACTTTTGAATTCCCAATTACTGCATAAGTTAGTTCCTCCTGATTTTTCAGTTCATAAAAGTCACTGATCTAGTCTGTCGATTGTCTCTCATTCTGAAGTTTTAGGTTGGATTTTAGGTCTTGACATCTTTCTTTATGCTGGGTTGAATGTTTTATATTTTTGTTTTATCACTCTCCAGTTTAGTTGGTATTTATCGGTTTGGAGAAATTCCTATTAATCTTGAATGTTTGTTCCATTTACAACAGGTTCCTGTTACTGAAGTAACTAACTTTTCAGACTATTTTTGAATGTCTCGCAACTCATTTTGTTGTACTAGTGTAGGTTAATTCAGCTATTATATTTTCTTTTGCAGGCATGTATATAAGGAGCTATTGATTGTGGTACTTCTCCTAAAATGGAATCTTGCAACTGCATTGAGCCACCATGGCCAGCTGATGAACTATTAATGAAATACCAATACATTTCAGACTTCTTTATTGCGCTGGCTTATTTTTCTATCCCTCTTGAGTTGATATACTTTGTAAAGAAGTCTGCAGTGTTCCCATATAGATGGGTGCTTGTGCAATTTGGTGCTTTCATAGTTCTTTGTGGAGCAACACACCTTATTAGCTTGTGGACTTTTGGCATGCATTCTAGAACTGTGGTGATTGTAATGACCATTGCGAAGATTTTGACTGCTTTTGTGTCATGTGTGACAGCCCTTATGCTTGTGCACATTATTCCTGATTTATTGAGTGTTAAGACCAGGGAGCTATTTTTGAAAAATAAGGCCGCAGAGCTTGATCGAGAAATGGGATTGATTCGTACACAGGAAGAAACCGGGCGACATGTTAGAATGCTGACTCATGAGATTAGAAGCACTCTTGATAGACATACAATATTGCAAACCACTCTTGTTGAGCTGGGTAGAACTTTGGCATTGGAGGAGTGTGCATTATGGATGCCAACACACACTGGTTTGGAGCTTCAACTTTCCTACACTTTACGCCTACAAAACCCTGTTGGGTTTACTGTTCCCATTCACCTTCCTATGATCAATCAAGTTTTTAGCAGCAATCATGCAGTAAAAATATCACCAAATTGTCCAGTGGCTAGACTTCGACCTCTTGCAGGAAAATTTATGCCTGGAGAGGTTGTTGCTGTGCGCGTCCCACTTTTACATCTCTCAAATTTCCAAATCAAGGATTGGCAAGAGCCCACAAAACGCTATGCATTGATGGTTTTGATGCTTCCCTCAGACAGTGCAAGGCAGTGGCATGTCCATGAGTTGGAGCTGGTTGAAGTAGTCACTGATCAGGTATGAACAGTCTCCCGAATATATTGACTTGTGTTGGTGTGTTACATCTAAGTTAAGAAGTACATTGTCTAGATAATGCATACTTTTTACCTTTAAATCTAGTGCCAAATTTGATGTGAGATGTTTTTAACTGAATGTCTTCATTTCTTGGTTGAGAGTGCCATTTTATTAAAGCTGGTTCAGTCCTGATAGCGTGTTGGGTTATGTTGTAATATCTTTCTTGTTTAAGGTTATGATATTTGTGCGAGATTTTCCATTTGATGTACTAGTTGTGTCTTATTGAAAACCTTGTAATTCATGTGTTCATTGGGGAGGGTCTAAATGTTTTTTTCACACAAAACAAAAAGCTTCCAAATTTCGATTTGAAAAAATCACATATAATTTTTTTTTTTTTGGTTGCAGCATGTAGTACTGCATTATTCTTGTTTATCGATTAAAATCTAGTTTATTTGTAGGTTCTTTCTTCTAACCAGTTATGCTAGTGCTGGAAGAATGGAAGGATAGCAAGGGGTTCATTCTCTGATTACGAGGTCAGGAATGGGTTTCTTGTTCTCGTACGGACCTAGGCATCGTGATTGTAGTAGTTGGTGACTGTGTAATGGCCATTGACGTAGGTATCTGGAGAGCAATAACTTGTTTTTATACAAATACATATTCTTTGCAAGGTTTTTTTGAGTCGCATAAGGTGACTGAGATCCTCCCTACTTGGATGGGGCAAGGATCAAGAGCTTGAGAGAAATTTAGTGTGGTGAAAATGTGGATGCCATCGAGTTACTAGAATGGGATACAAACTCCATTCCTAGTTGATGACTTGTTTTTCTTTTGGAAGCTTTTTGGGACACAGTTAGAAGTAAGCTTATGAGCGTTTTGGAAAAGCTTCACAAAAAGAGACGAGGAATGCGTCAACCATAGAATTGGAAGAGAATAGTGGTTTTTCAGAGGCATTGAGATGGGTTTATAATGGCGTTTTTTTTTTCTTCCAGAAGGAACACATATTTTGAATTGGTGTTGAGAACAAGTGAATGTGTCAACCTTAGAATTTAGGAGAGAATAGCAGATCAATTTTAAGGAAAGGGTCTTTGATCACATGGATTGGTGATTCATTGTATGTTGGAGTATATCTCAATAGCATTATACAAATAATACTGGTTTGTCGTCCCTGGCGCTCCAAGAGAGGAGTTAACTACCTTAAAGCTTTTTTGGTTTTTTGAAGGGGTTACTCGGCCCAAGTGTTTATTGATGGCTTATTTAGGGTATGTTAGGGTGATGATGGCTTGTTGGAAGATTGTGTTAGGCATATGGGTTGCGTGCTTTGTATTTTCCTTTTACATACTTTGCCTTCCCCTTTGGTGTTCAACTAATATGTAAAAAGCATATGAAACCCAATATTAGTTTGCATGGGAAGAGATTATTAGGTCGGATAAGGAGCTAGCTTTTGGTGACGGGATATTGTTTGTTCGAACTTTTTTATCCAGTCATGTAATACTGGTATACCATATGATCAAGATGCTAGCGTTGTGGCACAAGAATTGAAAGAACGCATGTTTTATATTTAACTGGGCATATGGGATGATGTTGGAGTAGTACTATAGTGCATTAGTTCAAAAGATGTACTAACTTAAAATACACATGCATCACATGGTTATCAATCTGTAAACCAAAGAAGGGAAATTTATTAGAGGAGATATATTTTTATTTTGATGAATAACGAAGGCATAAATTAGAAAGGAGAGGAATGTACAAAAAGAGCTCCAAAAGAGCAGAAAAGAATGAATGATTTTTTTTTAAGCAACCAAATACAACAACTGGAAACAACTAATCACCTAACCGATCCTTCCCTCATACAGTGCAAGGCAGTGGCATGTCCATGAGTTGGAACTAGTTGAAGTAGTCACTGATCAGGTATGAACGCTCTCCTGAATATATTGACTTGTGTTGGGTTTTAGAGCTTTAACTTGGACTTTACATTCTGTCATTTCCTATGGCATGAATGCATCCATGTGGTGAGTTGCATCTAAGTAAAGAAGTACATTATGTAGATAATGCATACTTTTTACCTTTAAATCTAGTGACAACAATAATGTGAGATAGTTTTAACCGAATGTCTTCATATCTTGGTTGAGAGTGCATTTTATTAAAGCTGGTTCATTCCTGATAGCGTGTTGGGTTATGTATTATGCTTCTTGTTTAGGGTTATGATATTCGTGCGAGATTTTCCATTTGATGTACTAGTTGTGTCTTATTGAATACCTTGTAATTCATGTGCTCATTGGGGAGGGTCTAAATGTTTATTTTTTCACAAAAAAAAGCTTCCAAATTTTGATTTGAAAAAAAAAATCATAGATAAAAGTTTATTTTTTTGGTTGCAATATGTAGTACTTGCATCATTCTTGTTTATCGATTAAAATCTAGTTTATTTGTAGGTTATTTCTTCTAGCCAGTTTTTTTTTTTGATCGATAAAGCAATGATATATATAATGGGGAAAGAAAAAGGATTACAACATGTGAAGAAACAAAAAACAAAAGCAAAAGCTATACAACCGGGCTCCAAAACTCAAGGATAAATCTAAAACTTCACCATTCTCCGAGATGGGGAACCAAAGAAACAAGTAGGCATCCCACCGAAACTACAAAAAGCCATAGTGGCCCAACATCTAGTGAAGTCAGTCCATGCCACATCTCGGAATTCCGGAAGGAAAGTCAACCAAGAAACCGCCAGTCATAAAAAAGTAGCCCTAACACCCTTCCTTTTATCTTCAAAGATCCTTCTATTTCTCTCCCAACAAATCCCCCAAAGGGTAGCAAAGAAAACTGTTCTGTACATAATTTGATCTCTCTTACTCAATCCAGGAAAGACCCACTGGGTCATCAAATCTCTAACTGTATTCGGCATAACCCAAACATAACCAATGGCAAGGAAGAAGAGGTTCCACACCTGATCTGCGAAAGCACAGCCCCACAAATAGAATGGGATACAAACTCCATTCCTAGTTGATGACTTGTTTTTCTTTTGGAAGCTTTTTGGGATACAACTAGAACTAAGTACGCTTATGAGTGTTTTGGAAAAGCTTCACAAAAAGAGATGAGGAATGCGTCAACCATAGAATTTTAAGAGAATAGTTGTTTTTTAGAGCATTGAGATGGGCTTATAATGGTGTTTTTTTTTTTCCAGAAGGAACACATATTTTGGATTGGTATTGATAATAAGTGAATGTGTCAACCTTAGAATTTAGGAGAGAATAGCGGTTTGGTTTGCAAGATCAATTTTAAGGAAAGGGTCTTTAATCGCGTGGATTGGTGATTCATTGTATGTTGGAGTATATCAACATATCTCAATAGCATTATACAAATAATACTGGTTTGTCGTCCCTGACTTTTCAAGAGAGGAGCCAATTACCTTAAAGCGTTTTTTGGTTTTTTGAAGGGGTTGCTTGGCCAAAGTGTTGATTGATGGAGAGGGATCTTATATAGGGTATGTGAGGGTGATGATGGCTTGTTGGGAGAATGTGTTAGGCATATGGGTTGCGTGCTTTGTATTTTCCTTTTACCTACTTTGGCTTCCCCTTTGGTGTTCAAATAATTTGAAAAAAAGCATATGAAATCCAATATTAGTTTGCATGGGAAGAGATTATTAGGTCGGATAAGGAGCTAGATTTTGGTGATGGGATATTGTTTGTTCGAACTTTTTTACCCAGTCATGTAATTCTGGTATACCATATGTTCAAGATGCTAGCATTGTGACACAAGAATTGAAAGAAAGCATGTTTTATATTTAACTGGGCATATGGGATGGTGTTGTAGTAGTACTATAGTGCATCGGTACCAAAGGTGTACTAACTTAAAATACACATGCACCACATGGTTATCAATCTGTAAACCAAAGAAGGGAAACTTATTAGAGGAGATATATTTTTATTTTGATGGATAGCGAAGGCGTATATAAGAAAGGAGAGGAATGTATGAAAAGTGGCTCCAAAAGAGCATAAAAAAGAATGGATTTTTTTTTGAAGGCAACCGAATACAACAATAGGAAACAACTAATCACCTAATTGATCCTCCTAATATCATATCCTCCGCTGGGATCCTTGAAAAGATAGTATCCCTGTGAACTTTACTCTTGGCTAAGGAGTTTGCCACCTTATTGGCTTTCTTAGCACGTGGGTGAACGAGATGTTCAATCCTTGAACCATTCAAGGGCCTATTTGAAAAGACGGGGAAGTCTTCAAGAATGTGCTTGAGTGGACGATACCCAAGCAATAATTGTGGTGGAATCATCCTCAATCTCGATGTACCCATGTCTTTGGCCTCTCTCAAGCTAATCAATGAAGCCTAAAGCTATGCTTGGACAGCTTTTGTAGTCCCAATCAGCTTCGAAGAGAGGGAAGTTAGTCCCACTGTGATCCTTGAAGACACCTCCTATACAAGACAGACTTGGGTTTCCAATCAAGTTCCCATCGAAATTGAGCTTGATGATACCTGCTTCACACCCCAAATCTGGAAATCACATTGGAGACCCATGAATTTGAGTTGTAATTCTCACCCCATATCCCTATGGGAGTGGTACACAAAAGAAACCATAAGGGAAGTGTAGAAGGAGAAATTTTGGAGATTAAAATTCTGCCACATGGCATGATCTTTCTAGATGGGCCCACTAAAATAAGATTCTCTCAAATTGAATCTTTTCTTAGTTCAAATGGGACCTACAGAGAATTATTGAATTAAATTCTCATTAAATTTGAATTATCCTAAAATACAGGAAAATTCTAGATAATTCTTTTACGAATTATCTAAAAGCTATCCAATCAAAAATTAGATAATTCTTAAACAACGCACTTTGATGCCTGTGGAATACGCCTCTCAAAACGAGAGGAAACTAATCCATCCGATTTACATTACATAGACCACCAAACGTACGCAAAGAGCGATTTTGACCCTTTCAAACATGCTATCCCTGTAGATTGAGCTAATAAATGACATGCAGGTTATTGATAACACCCTAGCCAAGAACCCTTCGTAGAACTCTTGAATGACTCGGAGACCAGAAAGAGTAAACATGATCCATCCTTAGGTTAGATACTTGTCTGGTTGGTTTATTCTGTGCAGAGCAGGAAATGTGAGGATTGCTTACCTGATGCTTTCTTCCGGTATAGAGAAAGAAAAGGGACACACGAAACGAGATAACTATTCGCTACCTAAAATCTTCCCTGTCTCCTGAATCAAGAAAGGATCACATAACACTATGAAATGATCCTACGACAAGCCAACCCGAAACCATACTCAGAAAGATGAGACGGGACAGACGGTTATAGGCCGCAGTGGGACTACCATAGGAAAGCCCGCCCCCACTAGCTAACATAGAAATTTATTCCTGGATAGCAGTAGCCTCTATGTGAATTTCTTCCCGACCAGGCCAGGCCGAATGAATTGGGCCACCACTTGGGATGGGAATGGTTCAGCCCACATGCATCATTTGATGAAAGCACTCCAGTTCAGTTGCCTCCTCGAAATGGCTTGTCAACCATCGGACCGTAGCTCCTCACCAAATGCCTCATTCCTGGTAATGCAAGAGAAGCCATTGAGAAGCTACTGAACATCGAAAATCTTTTTGGCATTGGGCCTCCCATTTCGTTGAGATAAACAATATGTATTCTATCGTAACTCACTCATTCCTGCTAAGAAAAAAAAGTTCTGCACCCATGAGAGATTCTTTGTAAAATGGCTTCATTGAGTCCCGGATCGGTTATGGAACCAATTGCTATAGTTGTTAAACCCATATGAGATACGGAGGAATAGGCTATTCTCTTTTTAAAATTGCGTTGACCGGGAGATGTTGAAGCTGCATAGATGAGTTCTACCTCAGTATAGGAATCTTATTATATCTGTTTGTAGGTCCCTAGGGTTTAATATCAAGCTAGACTAGGTAAGACTAGATTGGATGGTAGCTCTTGTTCTTTGATGTTGGCTATCGGGCACCGGTTGGTTGGGGGATGGCATACTTGAGGCAAGTAGCTTCCCCGTCCCTACATTCCTGACTTAGAAAGTAATGGGATACGGGCCTCCCTCTTCTAAACCATCTAGTCTTAGTATCTAGTAGGAAGCTATGAAAGCTAGGGTTTCAGTTCTTGAACTTGGCTGTTGAGGTTAGGAAGCTAGGTCTATCTAATTGGGAGTCGGAGCTTAGCGAGAATTCTCGGAAGAACTCTCAAGAAGAAGCTCACCAAAATCTCTCAGAACTGACACTTTCATTTCTCTCCTTTAAAAATCCGATCTCTCATGGAGACAGCTCCCGCCTATTTGTAGGCAGTGGAGACCATCTTTCATTTGAAT
>JAUPMG010000005.1:9966170-9983107 GCA_031762675.1 Pachysandra terminalis
AACCCTGTTGGGTTCACTGTACCTATTCAGCTTCCTGTGATAAATCAAGTTTTTAGTAGCAATCGTGCAGTAAAAATATCACCAAATTGTCCAGTAGCAAGACTTCGACCTCTTGCAGGAAAATATATGCCTGGGGAGGTTGCGTCTGTGCGTGTTCCACTTTTACATCTTTCCAATTTCCAAATTAATGATTGGCCAGAACTTTCTACAAAGCGATATGCTTTGATGGTTTTGATGCTTCCTTCAGACAGTGCGAGGCAGTGGCACGTACATGAGTTGGAGCTTGTTGAAGTGGTTGCTGATCAGGTTCGAAACGATTCCTTTTAGAATTTTATTGTGAATTTTCTATTATTCATATCTGGTCATATGAATGCGCCCATGATGAGTGTTAATTCTTAACAGAGAAGGGCATTATTTATCAAAACATAGTATTTATTATCATGACAGTGATGACAATGATTTGCTTTTAAAGTAAATGTGTGCTGTTCGTGGTTTGACATTTGACAATGACATCTTAGTTGTGCACAAGGTTTAGTTTTTTAAAATTGGTTTACTCGTGCATATCTCATCTTGGCAATTCTTATCATGTCACTAAATTTCAGTTCTTTCTTTCTAGTATACAGTTACTAAAACCAATTCTCACATCATTAAATTTCAGTTCTTTCTTTCTAGTTTACAGTTACTAAAACTAATGTCTTTTTTTTTTTTCCTTATAAGCACATAATGCAGACACTAAAAGAATGATCAATTTGAAATGTTGATTTGTCGTGAGCGACTGTTTGATGGGTGTTGATGATTTGGAAAAAATAAAGACTCATTTTAATGCAGAGCATTATTCTTTGAATAGTTTTCATGGGCCCACTCATGTGGCTTAGATTTTACCATATTAGATAGGGTGAGAGTAGAGTATCTTCAGAGAAGATTTGGTTGAGGAGGAAGTGTTGGGTGCAATCATATCTATACACCCTTAATAAAAGATAATACAATTCATACCGCAGTAACCTCGTAGACTGGATAGAAAGAATGGTTTCTTTTACAACCTTATAAACTGGATTAATCAAGGAGAGAAGTAACTAACATCCCGGTGATTTTGATTTTTATGTGAAACATACATTGGTTCTCTGATCACATCCATGATTAGCAAGTATATTCACCGTCACATTTTTTTTTCTTTTTTGATCAGTAAAAAGTAAATGTAAATATTAGTGAGGACATATAGTAGTAAGAGCTTTACAAGTATACTTTCGAATCCCACCTCTTATGTACAGAAAATGTATACATGAAAGCACCTATTCTAATTACAAAGGTGCGGATCCACCCCAAAGTAGGAAACGATGTTACTAAATCATAACAAATCCCAGCCTAGCCTAAAAGATGCATAAGAAATGGAGCTAAATTCCAGGATCCTACTCGGCCAAAAACAATCAATCAGCCGGAACCTTTGAATCTGTATCAATCCCTATGTTGTGGAACATTAAGCTCATATGTCTCACATCATGTTCAATCAATGTTTCGTACAGCTCCTGTAAAAGAAGTATAGCTAGAGATGAACTCACTATCATGATGATAGTCTTCCTTCACCTATCTAGGATTGCCTCAATATCAAGTATAACCTACTTGCTTTAGGTTGAAACTTAAATCCTCTTTGTGAGCTATGAAGCACGATAAATTCAAGAAGTCCCTTTTTAGCACTTATTAGTCCTGGAATCTTTATCAATGTTCTCACGATTTTCTGCACAACAAAACATGGGACATGATACTTGCCATCATACCATCTAACGTATCTTTCTATTCATAATTTCCAAAATATGAAGAAAAGCATCATACCTTGGAAAAGATTCGGGTCAGTCTCTCTCTCTCTCTCTCTCTCTCTCTCTCTCTCTCTCTCTCTCTCTCTCTCTTTCTCTCTCTTTTTTTCTCGAGTAACTAATAGTGAAAATATAAGTCTTGGAATCTTTATCAATAATCTCTAGCTTTCTGAACAACAAACTTGGGATTATGATACTTCTCATCATACCATCTAACATATCATAACTCCCAAAATGTGAAGAAAGGTGTCATACCTTGTAAAAAGATTCAGATCAGTCTTCTTCTTTTTATTTTTTTTTTCGTTGTGCCTTTCGTTTTTTTTTTTCTTTTTTAAATGTACAATTTACAGAATATGATAGAATAGTTTTCTATAAAAGGATAACAACATATACAAAGGAGGGATCAAGATGCATTCATCAATCTGTTTGATCTTGGGAAAGATCCCTATGAATTAGTTTTTCTAAATTATGGAAAAATTCTAATCATTAATCCTCCTGAAACTTTACAAAATCAGACCCATAAACAAGCAATCAAAGACAAAAGTGAGTTCTAGGATAAGCATTAAACTGTTGCATCAACCTGGTAAAGCATGCTTGCTTGGTAATGATATTGACATCAGCAAGGCGGATGAAGTCATTCCATATTATCTAGTAAGATCATACTGACACATTATGTTATTGACATTCTCTATGGAATACTCACTGTTACCACATCAAGAACAACTTCAAGCGAGCTAGTTCACAAATTTTGTTTTACATGGTGAGTTTCCAAGGTTTCAAGTATAGGCTGATACCAATACGTATCAATCGAGTCGTATCAGTTTTTAAGGTGGCTCATACGATACCTTGATCCAATATTATAAAATATTGGAGGAGACTATGTATTGGCAGATACGCTGATATCACTCGGCTTGTATCGACCTTGTATCGGTTGTATCAGCTGATACTTAAAAATAAAAATTGATTGTATCGTCGAATACATATCGGCGTACCGGCCAATAAATAGATGCATATCGGCCAAGTTATAGCTGGTTCGATTGGATACATTTACATGCGTTTTGAAGGTTATTTTTTTCATCATTTTGAGGTCAAATAATTCCAGTTCACTGGCAGTCAAAGTTATGACCAGCCATACGAGACTAGAGGCAATCTATGATTCTATATATTATCCTCATCATTACGGTCAGTTCATAGGTGCTTACCACAACCAGCACATTAATAGTTAGAGCTATGACCAGCCGTCCGAGGCTAGTGAGACTTATGACATTGAGTCCAACTAGACGAACCAGCAAGATTATGCCAACTTCTTCAACCCTTTCTTTGACCATTACTAGTAGTGGGAGTTATGGCCAGCAGGTTCAACACTTATTTTACTTACAGATGTATCATGTATGTATTTTTTTTTTTCATTTACTTAGTTAGCTTTAGTTTCTTTCTCACGATACTCTCTAGATCGAGTGTGATCATTCTTACGTTCTTAAATACTGTTTTAAGGTTCATCTGCATTGAGGAGGTTGCATATTATCTATACTTTATTTTGTTTCAATGTTTATTTTTCATCATTTTTAATGAAAACAACAATTTATAGTTTTTAAGATTTTTTCTACTTTTCTTTGATTTTTTATTTTTTAAGTGGGGCAGGGTTGGTATCAGTCCCTAACAATCCGTGTCAGCCCAGTTGTACCATTTTGGCCGACATGACTTGGATTCTCTTAGGCTGATAGCCAATAGGAAATTGATACTTTAAACCTTGGTTTTGATGTTTAGGAAATGGAAACATTTCGTGGAATGTAAATGAATGGAAGAGTAGAAAACTACAATGATTAAAAGCATTACTGGTCTTCAAACACATATTCATGCTTTATCAATGTCAAATGTCCAAAAAACTAAAAGTACTACAGTTATTATCACACATGTATATACTTATTAATGTTTAATGTATTCCTGTTAATTCTTAAAATGAACTACTCTTATCTTAAGATTTTATATTTCATTTTAAAAATCAGATAATATATGTGTCAGTGTGTGCGTGCGTGTTTAAAGCCTTAAAATATGAAAACGATGATGGATCTAGGCATAGACTATTAATGGATATATCTATGTCACATATATTGTGTAAATATAAACTCTTAAATGTTTTTTTTTTGTTGGGTGAACTATTCAATTTTGGAAACCAATAACATTATTTTTTCCACCTTTATATCAAATATGTAACATTTACAGTTTTTGATAGAAAAGGTCAGCGTATGGATCAAGCATCAATCACTAATGTAATTTTTTATGCTTGAAAGCGCATCAAACTCAATTTTCAGTACTCATGATCGAGGAGGAACAGGTGCAGGAGTTGAATATTTTTTGAGCTATTTTCCTTGTATGTTGTATCTAAAATATTGTGGTTGGGTGTTCTCCTTGGTTGAAGTGACAGAGAGAGTGATAAGGTTTGTCTTGATACTTTTGTTAAAAAAAGACATTTTTTGATATGGTGTTGATAATAAGTGAATGCATCGACTCTCATGAGAGTTGTTCAAGCTTGATTTTAAAAGATATATGACTAGTGGGATGGTGCTTCCTTGACTATATGTTATAAAGTGATTTTTGAGTTGAAATGGAGAGGTTTATTCCTGTGCATTATTCTTGGGGAAGGTTTCTTTATTAGTTCAATGGGTCTTAGGAAAAAACTTCCACTTTTATTTTGTAATTCACAGCAATGGAACGATGGACATTGTCTTTAACAAGCTACTCTTAGGTAATACCTATGTTGCATTGGTATAGTAAGGGTGTAAGCTCTGACATGGGTAAAATGTTCGGGTTTGGCAAATATCAAGAAATTAGGATTCATTGACTCACAGGATATTTAAGTAATTTAATATAAAATAATAGATCCATACTAACTGTTAGATTGGTAATACTAAATTTAGTGAATTGCCTCGTATGCATGGTAAGAGTTTAATGAGCTTTGTAATGTTACGCTTTCCGGTTAAAATTTTTTTATTGGAAAGCACAGAGTCTATACCATGTATTAGATGTTACATTGTAATTATTGATTGTCAGAATATGAAACATCTCCGATATGGATGTCACTCATTTAGAAGTGTGCACACAACTTGTTACAACCTGAGCTTAAGGTAATTCACGTGGAACCCCTTAGGTTCGAACCGTGACTCTCACCCCAACCGGAATCGGGAGTGGTAATCAATATAGAGCCAAACCATATGAATCAATGAAACTTAAATGAATTTACTTTATTGGAATTAATCAAAAACTATAACTAAGTTATTACATCCAAAATACTTAATAAAATCACAGCGGAAAAACAAAGGAAAATACTCTAATCTCATGCTTAAATCAGATCCTATCCCTATACATAATATCTAACTAAAAAGTGAAATAATATCGTAAAACTCATCCCAAGCATGCATCAAATCCAGCCATCTCATAATACAAGTGTTTCTCATCATGTACTCCATTATTCCCTGAAATTGTTGTCATAAGACGACAGTTACACTTAGCTCAGTAAGTAAAATAATTAAACTACATTTTAGATTGGAATAGGGTCAAAGCCACTCTCTAATGATACAGCATAGGTTAAACAGCAATAATATGATAAATATGCAATATGATGCAAGTCAGATTATAATGGTATGCAATGCATGCTCATGCAACAGTAATGGTGATTACCACATGTAATCCATGCACATGAATATGATATGAAGTTAATGCATGCTGTATGGCATTCGATTAAAGTATGTTCACACCAGATCTTAATCGTACTAGTCGAGATGTCTCACTCAGAACAATAGACTATTCTATGTGTACATCATAGTTTCTAGGGGCTTTGACCTAGAGGTCATAAGCGCATCAGTTATTTTCAATCATAGGGACAACTCCCAAGGAATGACACAGATTAACCTCTGTGAGCCATACATTAATCGATCTACTAATAGAGTTCACTCAAATAATTGGCATATTGAGATCATCACCCAAATCATATCCCTCACCATAAACAGATTTGGTCTATTGGGATGATCAGTCCCTCAACAAATAAAAAAATATGTCAATTGTCCACCCAAGACTTCCTCATCAACATGATAATCACTCATTATGTCCATAACATCCAGCACATGGATTTATGGGGTATAGTAAACCACGATACCGATCCAGACCGGGATCGGACCATACCGGTCCGATTCCAACCCGCGATACAAAGACTTGTATTGCTGGGTTATGGACCGGCAGCTCTGTGACTGGTCTTGCCGGTCCGTGACCGGCTCCGGCAGTCCGGCAACTGGTCCCTCCGGTCCGGCATCCGGTACTGCCGGTCTGACAACCGATACTGTCGGTCCGGCGACCGGTCCCGCCAATCCCACCGGTTTGGTGACCGGTCTTGACGGTCCGGTGACCAGTCTAGCGCCGGTCTGAAATGTTTAAATATTTTTTTGTTTTCTGTATTGGAACTGGACGTGATCGGTCCGGCGATCGGTTCCGGTCTTTAAAACCTTGTAGTCAAGGCATTAGACCTACCCAAGGTCAATATTGCAAACGGGCATATGCTGTGCAAGTGTAGTGTAGGTGCTCATTTAACTAATCATACAATATGTGTACAGTTGTGAAATAAGCCTAAGAATATAATATGGGGGTTTAACACATGGCATACATCATCATGGCCTCCAAGATTAGTTGAATCATGTATAAAATATGGTCACATACATATAATTTCCAATCAATTAAATTAACCATCAATTCATGTCATAAAATCATGATAATCGATATGAAATCAATAACAAACAATCAGGAATCCAATATATGGCATAAAACACATAAGTCAAACAAACATGGACTGTCCGGCGGCCTAACCGGCACACCGGTTGGCCACTGACAGCCTAGGCAGGCTCTTAATTCAACAAAACACAGACAATGATCCTACCGGCAGGCTAACTGGCATGCCGGTTGGCCACCGGTTGGCTAAGCAAGGGCCAATCAAACACTCAGGGTCAATGAGGCTCACCGGCAGCCTAGGCAGAGCTGCCTCAACACACCTGGGTATCCGGTAGGCTATCCGGTACACCGGTAGCATTTTGGTTCGCCGAGAAACCAGTAAACACTTAGTTATTTGTATTTTAAATTGTTTTTAGCCAAAACTTTCAACTAACACGTATATTAAAATCACAATCCGAACATAACCCAATAAAAATATCAATCAAAATAACAACTTACCTTGCTTAGGATGATCATGCATTAAGAATCTTAAGGTTTTATAAAACGACATGTTCTTGAGTTTGAATTCAATGTACGGTCAGATTCAATGAACTGTTCTTCCTCTTTAGCTTGAGTTCGAATTACTTACAATGCTATGGCTCATCTGATCTTCTTCTTCTTCTTCTCAGTCCAAATCTGAACTGTTCTTCCTCCTTAGCTTCTTGTTCCAGCTATCTTTTGCACACTCTCTCTCCCTTTTAGAATATGATCCACACGTCCCCTTAGTGTTCTTATATAGTTTTTAATGTTGTCTCATAGTTAGTCTAGGAGTTATACTTAATTTAGGATTATGTTTTAATTTATAGCCTTTAGATTAGATTAGTTAATTTTATAGCCTTTAGATTAAAGTGTCCTAGTTCTAGATTAATTCAATGATTTCTTTATCTTTCTTTTAATCCTAAGCAGCTTTAAAGTCTTTTACTTTTAATCCTAACCTTTAGATTAGTCTAATTATTCCTACGAAATCCTAACCGTTGGTTTTTAAGTGTTCTAATTATATTAGAAATCCTAATGGGTGTTTAGACATTGGTTTAGAGTCCTAGTTCTATTATAACTTAGTCTTTATTTATTATGGTTTAATTAGTACGAAAATTATTTATTAATTAACCTAATTGGGCTTTGGGCTTTAGTCTAGTTGGGTTTTACTTAAGTCCATCTAATTAATTATTAGAGTTAGGTCCCGTTTGGTCAATTCTAGTTAAATCTATTAAACCAGTTTTCTATTTAAGCTGAAATTCTTTATTAATGATTTATAATCCTTTATCTTATTAACCACTTTAGGTTAGTTGAATTATTAGCTTTTAGATCTATAATTAAAAGTCCCTAAAATATCTTGGTCACACATTATAACTTAAAGAGTTGTGATTGTGTGTGAAGCACTTTAGTTTCCTATGGTGCAGCCCACCAGTCACAAGCAGTCAAAGTCAAATATGTAACTAACTTCTAAAAATTCAAATTAACCCCTATTTTAATTACATTCTAACTCCTATAATTTCATTAATTATAAATTAATTCCTATAAAAGTTCAGGTTATTACACAAATTAGGGTAATGCAAATTGGTCTTGTTGACCTTCTCAAAGCTGGAGAGAAGAGCCTAGTTTTCTCCTATCTGTAATTTTCCTATAACACCCATGTTTTCCTTGGGTTTGAAGGAGGATCCTCCTAATTTCAGGGCTATTTGCTGGTTTATTTTATGCTTTGTGTGCATGTGTGTTGGGTTTAGTTTGTATCATCTTCACAAGCATCATCTTATTGGAACTATATGTCTGATGATAGCATTTCTGAAGAGTGTGTACATTTGGGTGGTATGCTTGGCAGTTTACCTTTCATTTTGGCCTTGTCTTTGATGCTTGATTAATATCAGAATGTATATAGGATTTACTAATAGGTAGAATGGATAGGACATAGTTAGGATGGAGAACTGGCTATCTTACTTTTGGAGTTAGGATCACATCTATCATATTATGTTTTTTCTTTTTGATATACTATTTGGTAAAGATGCCGAAATTGGTTGCTAAATGCAGTGAGAAACTTTGAAGAGATCTTGTGGAAGGAACTGAATGATAGAAAGATGTTCTATGTTGTGAGGAAGAATTAGGTGTGTTGTATACAGCAACCTTCAGTGAATTATAAAAGGAATACTGCCTTTGCATGAGGATTTACTGTGGGAATCCAATCCGAGGTGGGAAATGGGGTTGTATTCCCTTTTGGGGAGATTGTTATTGTGATGTAACCATTAGTCCCTCATTCCCTGTTAGATGATTATTTATTGATTTATATTCTGAAACAAGGAATGGACTGATTTTTTTGGTGCCATAAGTTGAGGAAAATATTTGTTGAGTGGGACATTTTTTTAAAGTTCAGGATATTTTTTGTGTGTGTGTGTGTGTGCGTGGGAGGGGTAAGGAATTGGCCAACTGATTGACAGAAGACAGACGGCTGTAAAGATTGATCTTCTGGACAGTTTTCATCAAGGTCATTGTAGGATCATTTGGGAGGAGAATAGTACAATCATGTTTCACTACAGATCAACTACTTTATAGGGGTATGGCTATTTTGGACAGATGTGTAAGAAATAAGAGGAATGTGTCTTGTCTCTCCTGGTATTAATCCAGTTTCTATCTAATGAGGATTTCCTATTGGATGATCTTTGATGATACTTGGTATTCACCATATTAGGAGTGTGGTGCTGTTGATAGTTACTTGTTAGATTGCTCTTCCATCTTGAAGGAGCTTTGAAGGAACTTGCTTGGAAGAATTTTATCATTGTTGGAAGTATGTAACTATGAGATGTTGATGCACAAGCTTTCAAAGAAAAGGCATCCCCAAATGTAACACACTTGTTTATCTCATTCGAGAAGTCTTCTCTCTAGTTGTAAGTAAACCTCGTATAAATGCTTGTGAGTAGGAGTAACAGGATAATTATAAAATAATACAGAATTAAATCAGAAAAGAGGGAACTATCAATGTCAGAAGGAGGCTACCTTGATATTATGTCTTTTGTTGTACTTGTATCTCATTGGTTGATGGTTATAATTAGGCCAAGTTAAGTTACACTGCTGAAGAGACAGACATGAGCACTCGCTTAAATGTTACTCACAATGGAACTGCACTTTGTTTTTTATTATTGATGATAGAGATTCATTCATAAATTATTCCTTTGTGGGGTCAGGTTGCTGTTGCTCTTTCACATGCTGCAATTTTAGAAGAATCTATGAGGGCAAGGGATATGCTTATGGAACAAAATGTTGCACTTGATCTGGCCAGGAGAGAAGCAGAAACAGCTATCCGTGCACGCAATGATTTCTTGGCAGTTATGAACCATGAGATGAGAACTCCTATGCATGCAATTATTGCTCTTTCTTCTTTACTGCAGGAAACTGAGTTGACCCCTGAACAACGCTTGATGGTTGAAACAATCCTCAAGAGCAGTAACCTCCTAGAAACACTCATCAACGATGTACTAGATCTTTCAAGGCTTGAAGATGGAAGCTTTGAACTTGACCTTGGTACATTTAACCTTCACTCCGTATTCAGAGAGGTTGGTCAATGCACCATTGTTAGTTATTGTTTATCAATTGATTTAACTACAGTTTGTGAAGTCTTAGGTTATGCATGGTTTGGTTCCAATTGCTGGTGCATGTTGCTTGCTGTATTAAGATGCTTGTCATCATTGCAGGTTGTTAACTTGATCAAGCCTATTGCTTCTGTCAAAAAGCTTGTAGTTTCATCAAATTTGCCATCAGAAATGCCTGAGTATGCAGTTGGTGATGAAAAACGTCTCATGCAAATCATTTTAAATGTTGTTGGTAATGCTGTGAAGTTCTCAAAAGAAGGTGGCATCTCAATCACTGCTTCTATTGCAAAATCAGAATCTTTAATAGATACTCGGGCACCTGACTTTATCCCGGTGCAAAGTGATAATCACTTCTATTTACGGATACAGGTTTTGTTTACTTTTTATTTGGAAAATAATAGAGATAATGCCTGGTTTTTGAATTTCAGAGCTAAAGATGTACATAGCATTTTTCCTAATACAGGTAAAGGATTCAGGATCTGGAATTAACCCTCAAGATATTACAAAGTTATTTAATAAGTTTGCACGAAGTCATTCACTAGCAAATAGAAACTCTGGTGGATCCGGACTTGGACTTGCAATTTGTAAGAGGTACCTAGGATTGTTGGTTTGTTTGTTGTGTGCAACTTGTTATTGATCATATTTCTTTATTTTACTTCTCTTAATTTTTTTGAAGCATGTGCAGCTTTAAGTTCGTTCTTTTAAGCATTGCAATGAACTTGGACAGATGTGATTATGGTTATTTATATAGAATTACTCTTATCAGTTTAGCTTGCTTATTCTCTTCATGAATACTGAATGCTGTCTAAAAGGGGTTTTGCATAATACTTTTATTGGAATAATCTATCATTTTTCTTTTTCATTTCTACTTCAACTAGATTTGTAAATCTTATGGAGGGGCATATTTGGCTTGAAAGTGAAGGTCTTGGCAAAGGATGTACTGCTATATTTATTGTAAAACTTGGAATCGTACAGCGATCGAATCGATCAGAGCATCGTCTTGTACCCGAAGTGCAATCGAATCATGGACAGGCAACGTTTTCAGGACTCAAGGTTATTGTTATGGATGACAATCGGTAAGTAATTAATAAGTATGAGAGCCACCACTGTTACAAATGTTTAGTTCCTGGACATTCTATGACTTTACAACTATCATTTTTGGCTATGCTATTTTTTCTTATCAGTTTATTTTGTGGCTATTTAATATTTTGAAGCATACAGTTGCCACCTTTCTGGCAACTGTATTCCCTTTATTGCTTCATATTGCTTTTGTACTCTAAATGTTGCTTGTCCTTGAATCTAAAAGTTGGTTATGCTTTTGATCTAATCAGTGGTGATCATTAGCTGGCCTAGATGAGAGTCCATCCAAAGCTCAAATTATTATTTTCCCTTCTTGTTGCACATTTTTATGCAGTTTGTACACAACCTGAAAAAGAAAAATGATTTTGTGGTTATGCATAATGAATATGTTTTTCATAGTTGACATTGTATTTTGTACAAAATATATGGTCAAAATTTCATTTCTGTCAGCACTTAATTCAGTGCAAGTAAAATCTTACATATCTCCATAGCATAGTCATGTTGATGACTGTCTTCTTTTTCTCTTTATATGTATGTTGTAGTATGGAGTGTGAATTCCAGATGCACCAATCTCAATCTGGGGGATAAGGTTGTGGTATCTGAGTATTATTTATTGTGTGTATTCCAATCTGCTTAATTCCTCGGTTCTTAAGTGTATAATGGAATTGGTTGAACCCCCGTACTAATTGTCTTGGCTATGAACTTACATGAATCATGGAAGTCAGGCAAGAAAGTTGTACTCTTCTGAAAGCCCATGGAAAATTGATAAAGAATCTTAAAAATGCTGGCGCAGCTTAAAAATGCGAGTATCAAGTTCTCTGACTGACTTTACATGATGGCAGTAATAAAATGTGGAAACTTGTTTGCGGTAATGCAGGGTTAGCAGGATGGTGACAAAGGGACTTCTTGTACATTTGGGATGTGACGTAACGGTTGTTAGCTCGGTTGAAGAGTGTTTGCGGGTTGTTTCTCAGGAACACCAGGTTCTATTCATGGATGTTAGCATGGTGGGAACAGATGCTTTTGAAGTTGCAGTTCGCGTTCATGAAAGATTCCCAAAACGTCATGAGAGGCCATTGCTAGTAGCACTTACTGGAAATACAGATAGGATGACAAAGGAGAATTGCTTGAGTGTTGGTATGGATGAAGTGGTGCTGAAACCAATTTCCCTTGAGAAGATGAGCGGTGTCTTGTTGGAGCTCTTGGGGCACCGGATTCTGTTAGATGCCCCATAAGTAGTTTGGAGATACCCGGAGAGAAATAGAATTGTAAAAGCTGGGGAGCAAGCTTGTCTATACTGTAATAATGCAAAATGACATTGGCTGGTGTCTTGTGAGACTTGAATGAAAGTGACGTTATGGTGCGAGGGGCAATGGTTTTGAATCTTAATAGATAGCTCTTGCTGCTGCTGTACTTGCAGTTTGTATCCTCCTCTTTGAGTGTCATTTGCTGCTGCCTCATTTTGCAACCTCTTGAACAACTTGTAAGAAGAATTGATTAACAGAAGAATGAAAATTGTAATAGCAAGCTTGAAGCAAGCTCTGTATTCATAATTCATTTTTAACATGGCATCATACTATCTTTCCTTAATACAGGCCTTATTTTTTTCCTTTAAATCTCTCTCTCATTACTATACACACACACACACACACACATACAATGAGAAAGCAAATATTAGATCTGAACCCTAACTATCAGAAAGAGTTAAATAGGTAAGGCATTATTTAGGTTCATCAATTCTGGTTTGGTATTTGAAATATATAGGTGGGATGAAAGCAGTTTGTACTTGCAAAGACTCGTCATATGGGCAATTGTCCAAAATCAAGGGTCTCTAGTGTGATACGGACTCTTCTATTGACCAAAAATCAAACTCAGCATCAGTTAAAGAGGATCCTAGCTTCCAAAGTAGGGTCAAGTGCCGGCTTTTGAAGAGGATATTTTGAACAGCTTGAAGTTCAATTTGGGGGCGAGTGCCTAGCTTGTCAAGCTGCAGCATTTTAGGTTCGTCTAATTTAGGGTTGTACAATGGGTTGGACCACCGGTGTGCTGGCCCGGCCCAGCATGGTTGAGCCGAGATCAGGCATGGCATGAGCCATGAGGCACGGTTCATAAGCCCTGTCTGGGTTTCATGGCCCATGGCACGGCACGGCGCGGCACGTCCCAACCTGCCCAGGACAAGCGGAAGCATGGACCACATACCGGGTGCCAAAATTTTGGTAGGGTATGGCACGAAAAATGATCGTGCCGTGCTGTGATTGACAGATATTTATCGGTATTCAAACAGGGATCTGGTGTAACAAAATAAATGTATCAGAACTATCAAACTTCTAGTCCGTAGGCTTAGTATGTGGCCAATGCGACTGCACACTAGCCATTAGGAAGGCTCATATCGGTTAAACTCCGGGATAATTTCATGGAATTAGTCCAAGTAGTTCCTTGATGGGCCTTTTAAGTGGTGGGCTCAACTCAAGTCTCTTTTGATAGTTGCAGTTAACAACAATGAACTACACATCACATATGGGACTTAAATTCTTTATGGTTTTGTTCTCTGATTACTATATTTTTGGTCCCTCAATCGTTTCTCTCAAAAAATGCATATCTTCACCCAAAAAAAAAAGGTAAATTATACTTTTACCCCTGAGGTTTTTGAAACTACATTGATCCCTTTTATCTGAAACCTAAAAGGGTTAATGGACTAATTTACGCCTAATAAAAATATAAAATTACTACTCAAATCCACCACCACCACTACCGGTGGTGGAGGTGGTGGTGATGGTTGTGGTGAGTGGTGGTGGTGGGTGGTAGTGGTGGGGGTGGGGGTGGGGGATTTGAGAGGAGTAATTTAATTTATATTTTATTAGGGGTAAATCAGTCCATGACTTCCTTGTGGTTTCGTATAAAAGAGGTCAATGTAGTTTCAAACACCTCAAGGAGTCTAAGTACAAGTGGTACAAACGTGAGAGGGTGAAAATGTAATTTACCCACAAAAAAACAGGATATAGCAACTGTCCTCAATAATTCAAGAGAAATATGGACTTATGGAGGTTCATAATGTATGAAAAAAGGAGTCTTGCTATAACAACAGGGAATATGAAAAAGGTTTAAGCTAGCTTGCTAGATAGCACTGTAAGGAAACAATTTTAATTCATAGATTCCAAAAGAAGCGGTGTGCATAAAAGTATATGGGGTTGCTTTGGCTTGCAATAAAAGGTATTATATAAAGGGGTATTCCTTGCTCCAAAATGTTCAGACACTACTTAATTATACAACTTGAAAGAAAGATAGGCAGCTCCAAATTTATAACTAATTATACTACTTATAAAAGTTGAAACAATTTTTTAAGATTTTGAGTTATTGAATTTATTTTTGTTTCACTTTTACAATTTTATCCTTTGAAAATATAAATTTTTTTTTTTGACATTGCTTAGCCATTATTTGAATAATATAATGTTGTATAATGATTTTATTGTTCTTTAACTTAAAATTTCTGTGTGAGACCTACTAATTAGTGTTCATTATCTTGACGGCTTAACTAATCCTATAAATAATTAATAATATTCTTTATGTTTTTCTAATGAGACCCTTGCACTTCTCTCTCAATAAAGATAGCAATGATTAAAAGAAAAATGTAGTTATTCGGAATAGCTCCGATGGAGAATCTTTCGAAGTGGAGGAGGCCGTGGCTTTTCAATCTCCGACGATCAAGATCGCCGATTGTTACGATCCTATATCTAAAGTGCTTAACCAAATGAGTTTCCACAAGTCCTGGGACTTTTAGAACAACGGTTAGGTCCGTAACAAATGGCATCAGAGCACGTACGTACCACGTCACATATTCGAGTCACAAAAAGAGCGATTTATAGGTTGAATTAAAAATGCCTTGATATTATGTATGGACATAGTGTTAAATCATTGAATACTGATAGGTGAGTGGAGCCGCCAATAAGGTAAGGGATACCGGCGGGTCAATGTCGATAGAGTGGGCCACCGTGGATGTCGACTACGGAAGCGTAGGGGAATATTACGATCCTATATGTTAATATAAGTGCTTAAGCAAATGAGTTTCGACAAGTTCTAGGGCTTTTGGAACAACGGTTAGATTCGTAACAACACTATATGATCTGATGATGGCGGCAGACTACCTGTGCATCATGGACCTGCTCGATCTGACGTGAAACGGTGGCGAAAAAGATTTAAGACAAAGACACCAGATGAGATACGAAACATATTCGATATCAAGAAGGATTTTACAAAAGAGGAGGAGAAGATCTTGAAGCAGCACCAGTGGGCTTTCCTGTGACATCATACGAGGAAAGTGGACACAATTAGAGCTGGCAATCGGGCGGGTTGACATGGGGTATTAAGAGCATAACCCCAAACCCAAACCCGCCCGTTTAATTAACGGGTTGAAATTACTCAACCCGCTCTAACCCGTCTGACCCGTCAATAAAATGGCACTTTTAAGCATTCAGTGAAAAAACTCGTCATAAAATAAATATATATATAAACTTTACCATTTCTACGGGAACAACATTAGACAATTTCAATTACCTTTAGTACCCTTTAAAAAACTCCATCTATAAAGATTACAACAGTTATCTTTCCTACAGTACAAAATTTGATACAGCATACAAATAATCTCTTCCTGGAAGAGCTTTCAATTTAAATATTACACAAAGAGAACAGATAAACTAATCAAGTACAAAAGCGCTTCGAATATATATTACTTTATCATTTAGTGTCCATCCAAGGTACTTCAAGTATAAATCTTGCAAGAACAATGAAGGGTATGACATAATCCAAACACCAAGAGATTGTATGCATGACATTCAGATATTAGGATCGATGTCGCGGTACCGATGCACAAATAACCTTCAAAAGTAACACAGCCAATTAGTTCGGGAAACTTTTATAAGAAAATAACATAATACGGAACAAAAAAGAAGAATAACCTTCAAATTATATATAATTATTTCTTCTTTTCTAACAGACAATAATTGTAAACAAGGGAGTTTTACCCTATAAATATTCTGCGCATCATCTCCACTATTACTGTTATCTTCTCATGAGTCATTGATAACCTTTTATTTAGTGACTCCATGCGAGGACCCTCATTCCTTTTTCTCTTTTCCGCATTTAACTGTCTCTGAGTAGTTTCACGCTGTGCACCAAGCATTTTAGCAACAGTTATGAAGGATGTGACAAGCTGGAGACCCACCAAAGAAGCAACTTGGCAATGAACTCTTGGAGGAGTGCTGAAACAAATGAACAATAGGAGAATTCAACATAAACTTGTTCCAAATCTGGAGATGAATTATGCAGAACCAAGTCACTGTACAGTAAAATGTGACCAAACCTCTGGCTGAGGTTAGAGAGAGCATCCAATCCAACATTCTCTACCCATTATACAGTTTTCTGGTTTTTATTTTTTGAGGAATCTTGTCCCCTTTTCTTTCAGAGGCATTATTTATTCAGGTTACTAATTTTCATTCTTCTATTTGGTTTTCTGTTATTTAATAAGTACCTTCAACAAATAATAAGAAAATGAAATTACCTCGAACAGCATCATTAAGAGTTCTACCATTGCAGGCTTTTGATCCTTCTCATATCGCTCAATCCAGTGTTTAACCACACGAGGGATGAGCTTCCCATTACCTTTGACAACCTCTGCAGAAACAAATAAGCATACTCAACTCCCAGTTGTCAACAGACAGAA
>JAUPMG010000005.1:10017150-10035917 GCA_031762675.1 Pachysandra terminalis
TTTGATTCTGTCATGTGATTTGATCCATTTCCTACGATTCAATTCAAATTGTACAATTTGGAGACCTGCCATGAAAAATTGTGAGAGGGTGCAAGTTGAAGCATCTAAAAAGCTCTAGAGGAAGGCCAAAAAGGACCTGGATGGGAGAAGACATTTCGTTGAGTCATAAAACAAGTATCTATTGTGAGAAGATTAGAATTAGCCACTGTGCCTTTTGTTTTCTAATTTTGATTCCTCTTATCCATCTTAGCATTCAATGATTGTTTGAAATACGTCTATACTTACTGATATGCATTACAGTTCGATAAATTGAAGACAGAAACTTATGGAACTGTGTTAGATTTCATTTCCTTCGTAGAACCAACTAGTATAGGCCGATACCAACTGATTCCTGTTAATACTTTTATATTACTTTTGGATTTTTATAATATTTCTGCCATTTTATAAGCTTGACAAATAACAAATACGTCTATCACTGCAGATACATCTGCTACAGATTTTAATTTTCTCTAAATGCTTCATTTTTGGTGTGTGTGTTGGGGGGGAGGGGGAGTTGTCAATGAGATACTACAATGGATCATCATATTTGTGAGCATATTAAAATTTTCTTACGGGAGATAATAGATCAAAATTATTTATCTGCTTTATTATGAACTTGGAAGTTGACCTTAATTTCTTGTGTACCCGAATGGCAGGATTCAACCTGGAGTACTTATTAATATGGGGTTGATATCCTTCTTGGCAATGCTTCTCTTATATGTAGACTGGTGTTCATGGCGGATTGTGAGACTTCCCTTTGCACCCTTTTACTTGACGCTCCCTTTCTTCATATCTGCGGTTTCATCGTCATGTGCAGGATATGTATTTGTCCCACTATTTCGTAGTTTGAGGATTCATCAAATATTTAGGAAGGCCTGTTACACACTTCTCTAAGAAGGGAACTCCCACACTGGGGGGGGGGGGTTGTTTTTTGTTCCAGTTGGTATCATAGTTGCAAGAGCCGTAGCAGGTTTATCTTCTATTGGAGTTTATGGACAGCAGCTGCAACTTTAGCATTTGCTGCTATTGGGCTGCTTGATGACGTATTAAGTTTTATTAAGAATCATAATTATGGATTTACCTGCATGGGTAAGAGTTTTCTTAGAGGTAAAGCTTCTTTATGTTGTTTTCTTTTTTTATTAGCACGTCCAATATATGTTTTGCATTTGCTTTTGATGAGATATTTCCTTGCAACATAACTTTGTGAGTAATTACAAATGTTGGGATTTGACAGGTAGCTATTGGGATATGGTTTTGGTTTTGGTTTTGGTTAGACTCAACAAATATCTCATCACCCTACAGCATGTATACTTTCTTGAATCTAATCTGATCAACAGTTGTTTGATGGTAACATACATGTCTATTCTCATAATTAAAAAGTTGGATATGTCAATTTACATTGTGCATTCTGAATACTGGAGACATTTACTAATAATACTTAGTATCACACATTGTTCTTGTGACTGCAAAATATTTCAAAGTGAAATCGTGGTTTTAAATATCCTTGAAATTAGTGAAGTTTTCTTTAAGATATCCCTTTCTGAAAAGGCACCGACTCTTACTTTCATATGCTCTTTTCTTGATTTTTTCTTTATCTTTCTTTCTTTTTTTTTTTTTTTTGTATATTTTTTACGGGAAATATTGTGAAGAAGCCAAGTTTCTCTTGAAACATCCTTACTCCAAAGGTGCAAAATTTCCCTAAAAAAAAAAAATTAAAACCATAAGCAGAAGTTTCTGACCTTTTTTTTTTTTTTTTTTATATATATATAATTAACTTGAATTTCATTAATCATCAAAGAGCAAAGAATAAATATATACAGATATACAATAAAAGAGACTAGGCTGTCCAAGCTGGACAACCACCCTCTCAAGCCACCCACAATGTTTAAGGTAATACCGAACCCAACTACTAGCCAACCCCCTCTAACATCCCCTCAACCGGGACACCTGAAAATAGCACTGTTCTACCAACACCTCCACGTGCTAGCCTATCGGCCAAGCCTTTCGCTTCTCTAGGAACCGGATTGAATGAGATATCCAACTCTGGAACCAATGAACGAGCTGTCCATACCAAATGTGAATATCTCCATGGCCATCTACTATTGTCCTTCATCCATGTAATCACAGACCTAGAATCACCTTCCACCTCAAGCATTCCAAACCTATGTGACCTGGCGTCTCTCAAACCCGTAATAAACGGCAACAACTCAGCACATGTCGAGTCTCCATCTCCAATCAACCCAGAGAAGACATGCAAGATGTGTCCATAATGGTCTCTGAAGATGCTATCCACTCTTGATAGGTCTGGATTGCCAATGGATGAAGTTTCCGTCCTTTCTGGTATTAAGTATTAACTGTTAATATCAAAAAGAAAACTTCAACTTTCTTTCATTAAATGACACAGGTGTTGCAAACAGAAGTATTGGTTGACACTATCGACTATATTGAAGTTTTTATCTTATTAAAAGGTAGAATGAATTTTGTAAATTATTGAGAGACAGTGCTATGATATGGATGTATTGCTTCAGAACTTGTCCTATTACGGAAAAACTATTTATAGGCAGTAACAGTACCACTTTTGGAAGCAAGAGAATATGAGGTTCTTTGTAATTTTTTCTTTGTTAATTTTTCCCCAATGCTAGTGGTATCAAATTTCTTAAAAATAATGGTCTCAAAAATGTGTTGCCAATCCTTTTATTTGCATTCTTTTGGTGTGGAGTTTATGGAAACTTAATATTTATACTGTGTTGGTAGTGTAAATGGTATTGCCATAGCCATTATGGTTCGGGACAATTTTTAACTTGAGACACAGGCATATTGTCTGGAGTTGTTGCAAGTGTTTTAAATTTCGCTTTCGATGGAAATTTCGCCACTGGCCTTGGGGGAAATTTCGGGAGATATTTTCATTTTGGCAATATTTCATGAATTGAAGAGAAATTGAGGAAAAATTAGGAAAATATTGAATTTTTTTTTTCTGAAATTTTAAGGATGACTAATGCCCCGTTTGTTTTAACATCAAATGTTTTCACATTGAAAATATTTTACATTGTAAAATGTTTTCAGGAAAATTAGAATTTTTTAGCTATTTGGTTGGAAGTTAGAAAATAGAGTGGAAAATCAGTAGTTTTTACTTTCTTATGGTTGGTGTACATGAAAATAACCACGGAAAATGATTTTTATTTTTATAATTAATACCCTTTAAGCTAAATTAGGCCTCGAGGCACTCTAATGGTGAGAGGGGGTTGAGGCAGTGACCCCGACCTGTATATTAAAAAGATTAATTAATACATAGGGGACATAAAGAACCTTACCCTAAAGCAAATGTATGCGAATAGAGTTGATAATCAAACAATGCATGAAAAGAACTCCTTGTATTGAAGATCCTTTAAATACAATGAAATAAAACCAACTACATCTTCCTAATAAAAGGAAACCCCAATCTATCCATTCGAAGAGCCTCTTTAGCATTGACAGGTATATGATCACGATCTTAATAAACTGAGTTAACTTGAGAAGAAGAGCAACCATGATTGGCGAGAGCATCTGCACACTCGTTACCTTCTCTGTAGATGTGACTAATTTGAAAATTTTGAATGTCTGCTTTGATCAAATAAATCTAGTGAAGTATGCCGTTTAACCGTTTCAACAAGAACACGTGAATCTGATTCAATCACTAGATTACCAAAACCCATCATGCTTGCATATCTAATGCCATCCCATAAGGCTCTAGTTTCAGCAATCGTGTTAACTTGACCATAATAGTGAGTATAGGCAAAAATAAAATTACCCTTGCCTCCACCACCACTACTATTAGGTTTAGTAGACCCGTATATATTTAATTTCACAGTCTCAAATCTTGGCTTTAACCATTTAACTTGCGTTAAATTTCTGGACCGAAGGTCTAATAGCTTTGGCACCCAAAGCTTCAAGACTAATATCGTCCACAAAAGGAGGGGAATTGACCATAAGCAATCAAGAAGTCTCTTGTAACCGTTCAATCCAAAGCTCCCAAATAATAAAGGCAGTCACAATACCCCAGAGTTGACCAACTTGAGATCGATCATGGCTATTTGCTAACCAATGAAGAGCTTGTGCTTAATATTTTGACCATGAAGATTATTCTTATTAAATAATGGTGCAAAGTTATTCCAAAAACTTGATGCTAAATAACCTGTAGAAAACATATGATCCATCGTTTCCACCTCACAGCCACAACACTGACATCTTGAAGCCAAGTTAACACCCAATGTTTGAATGTTACTATCCACAAGAACCACATTGTGCATTACTTTCCATAAAAAAACAAGAAATTTTGGTTGGAATAACCTTATGCCAGCAACCCTTTGTCCAAGATAAACCCACATCAGAATTCTGAATAGCTTTCCATACCAAATGAGAGGTAAAATTCCCAGACTTAGAAGGCTTCCAAATCAATATGTCTGGTCTTTGAGTGATGACCACATTAGTAGAAAGAAGTCTATCTGCAGCCTTAAGATACTTAGATTTAAGGGGCTGCGCACACAAGCTTTTATTCAAGAGAGTATTCCAAGTGATTTTTGAGTGAAGACTAAGCATTACATCTTTCATTGACTGAAAACCAAGACCACCATCATCTTGGCTTTAGCTAATCTATCCCACTTCATCCAGTGCTGCTTAGTGTAAGAGCTATCGTTCCCCTAATGAAAATTGGCAAAAAGGTTTTCCAGCTCCTTAAATATAGATTTGGGAACCGAAAGCATAGACAGAAGGTGAATAGGAATTGATGATAGAACGCTTTTAATAAGTGTTAGCTTACCACCCCAAGATAACAACTTAGATTTCCAACCATCAATTTTTCCTTTGATCTTATCAACAATATCATTAAGGTAATGTTTTTTGCATTTACCTTTGCATAAAGGAACACCAAGGTATGTAAAGGGAAGATCCTTTTGGGGAAAAAAGCGTAGTTTGAGCAATCATGTTCCTCCTTGTGCAAGATATAAATTTAGATGCAACAAAACAACTCTTACCCTTGTTCACTAGTTGCCCAGAAGAAATCTCATATTTATTAATGAGCTCCAGAAGACATTTTAAGGAATTATGTTGACCATTAGTGAATATTAATATATCATCTGCAAAAAGAAGGTGAGAAATAGGAATAGCAAATTTTTCTCTACTTGAAATGCTTCATTTTTCCTTCCTGAAATGCCTTAGTAAGATTTCTGCTAAGAACTTCTTCTGCAATTAGAAATAGAGACGGAGATAAGGATCACCTTGTCTTAGACCACGGGATGAATTAAAGAACCCATGAACCGAGTCTTGAAGAAGGACCGAATACCAGCAATTAGATATACACTTCTGAATCAAAGATATCCAAGGGAGAGAAAAACCAAACTTTGATAAGACTACCTCTAGGAAATCCCATTCAAGTCTATCATAGGCTTTTGTCATATCCACCTTGATAACGAGATTGCCACCAAAACTTTTATTATCAATATCTTACATCAATTCCTGAGCAATGATAATATTATCATGAATGGACCTTCCTTTGGTAAAAGCTCCTTGTTCCTGTGATATAATAACTAATAAGAGGAAAAACAGTAGCTAATCTATCATTCAGGACCTTAGATATGATCTTGTAAGAAGAATTGCATAAACTGATAGGCCTGAAATCAGAAAACTCCTTCGGCACTTTGATTTTGGGAATAAGGACCATATAGGTGGAAGTATAACTCCTAGGAAGAGCCTCCCCAAGGAAGAAGCTTTGAACAGCATTGATCACATCATACTTGATGATATTCCAACATTTCATAAAGAAGTGACCAGTAAAACCATCTGGTCCAGGAGCACTATCCGGGATCATAGGGAAGACACCATCATGAATTTCCTTTTCACTAGGAATATGCAGAAGCATATGATTTTGCTCTTCTGAAATAATATTAGGAATAACGCCAAGAATATCATCATTCACATTATGCGGTTGAGAGCTAGTCATATTAGAAAAGAAGATTTCAGCATCTCTAGCAATAAGACTAATATCATCAGTTGACTCACCATTAAGAAGCTGAATATCAGATAGAGCATTTATCCTCCTGCGATCCTTGATACAAGCGTGGAAAAAAGCCGAGTTACGATCACTTTCAGATAACCATTTATTTCTGGATTTTTCTTTCAGAAGCATTTATTCCTGTAGAAGCAAATTGGTATGACTTCTTTTTTTTACCCTGCACCCTATCCCAAACCTCTTGATTCCAAGAAACATCAAGCTGGTGTTCACATGCCATGATCTGTTCTTCAGATTGCTTAAGGAGCTGAAAAATATCACCAAGTACATTCCAATTCCTTGAGCACTTTTCTAAATTCTGTATCTTTAAGAATAGTTTAATAAGAGGGCTTCTAGACACTTCTTTAGAGTTTAGACCATTCATCTTCAGCAAGATTAAGGAAACCATCATGTTCCAACCACATTTTCATAAATCTGAAACTAAGGAGCTTGAACCCAAGATAAAAGCAAAAGACAATGGTCAGAATTAGTTCTAGGGCGATGAGTTGCCTTTACATTGAAACCATCAGATTGGCCACTTGAATTAAGAAGAATTCTATCAAGTCTAGCCCAAATTCTTTTGTTACCTTGCTGATTGTTGCACCACGTATATCTACTACTATAGAATCCACCATCTACCAGACCGCAGTGAATCATAGAAGTTTGAAACTCAAAGATAGCACCCATATCAGTGAGGTGACCACCAAGCTTTTCATCAGCAGAAAGCGTAATATTAAAATCACCCTCAACCAGCCAAGGACCATTGACCCAAGCAGAAAGATATTCTAAAGAATTCCACACGTTTCTCCTCTCTTGTCTATTGCACTTGGCATAGACAACAGTAACTAAACCTTCAAAATCACAAGAAGAATCAGATACTAATACAGAAAGTGTTTGGGAGCAAGCATCTCTTAAGGATAACACCAGATTTGAATCCCAAAAGATCCAAATTTTACAATTAACCTGATCAACCACCAAGAAAGAAGAAAATGCAAATTTCTTGCCGTTTGAGCAATCTTAGACGGGTCAATCATGGGTTCCAAAATAGCAAGGAAGGATATTTATGCTCTTTGACAAACTTCTTGAGCCTAATCTGAGATTTGGGGTTACCAATGCCCCTAATATTCCATATTATGGAATTAAACATCAGAAACATAATGAGAGGAAACTGAGGATCTCACTTGAGATCTAGTGGTGACAGTGGATACCTGTATTGAATCCTTAGATTTTTTCTTATACATATTTAACCTTTCAGGAGGAATACCTAAGTTGTCCTCAACACCAGGAACATCTTGAGAACTAAGAGCAAATATCGAAGCATTCTCCATTGACACCATTTTGTTAATAGTATCGAACTTAGACTTTAAATCCCAAGTAGATTTTTTCCACACCAACAAAGTACCTTCTCGGGAAGGCAGCCTCATAGACTTACCCATCACTGAGCTAGGACGCTGTAAAAGATCCATGCGAATTTGATTATTGCCATTATATTCATTGGAAATCCCATACCTAACAGGCGATAACGGACCTGATGGCAATAACTTAGATGAAATACGATGATCAATAAGAGGGTGCTTCGCTTGCACAAATCCGGATTCTTCCCTCACAATAGATTTCAAATTGGAATCATCAACCAGAAGGGCAACCAGTTCATCATGAATATCAGCCATAGAAGAATCAATTTGAACACCAGCAATATGATTAGAACTGTTAGGCATAGGTTCTGTAGCCTTCAGAACATTAGGCTGTATAACCTCATGAGAAATCCCAGCCAGATTAATAGCCGTATTCTCTGACGAGTCCTTAGGATTATCAGTCATGGTTGCTTTGTCAAACGCCGCCCATTCAACCCTTTGCTTTCTAATAGCTCTTCTTTTAGCATACTTAGAAATAGAAATACCTTCAATAGGTGCTTGCTGAATCTCTGCGGTAGGTTGTTCTTTCTTCTTCAGATGATAACAATCTGATTGAATGTGGCCTTGAAGGCCACAATGGGAACAATACTTGGGAGAGTTTTCATAAAAGATTTTTTGCCAAAATCCTTGATCTTTCGCAGTTCCCACCCATAATTTAGAAATAAGAGGCTGAGATAAAGTCACTTCAACACAGACTCTAGCAAAAATAGGCCGTGAGAGATTCAAGGTTGCATGATCAATGCCAAGCACCCTTCCTAATACACTTGCAATTGAATGTAAATAGGAAGGGATAAAGAAATTAAGAGGCAAGAGAGGAAGTCTTTCTCAGGTTTCTACTTAAAATAACTTCAACAATGATAAACAAGGAGGTAGATATTGGATCCCCTTGTCTCAACCCTCTAGATGATTAAAAAAACCATGAAGAACCCCATGAGTAATCAAAGTATACCAACAATTACCAAGGCACTTTTTAATCCAATTACATCATTCAGGAGAAAAACCAAACTTGTAAAGAATATCAAATAAGAAATCCCACTCAAGCCTATCATAAGCTTTCATCATATCAAGTTTTACTAGTACATTGCCTCCAAAGCATTTCCTATCATTTTTTGAGACTATTTCCAGGGCAATAGAAATATTATCATTAGATGGATCTACCTTTAATAAAATCCCCTTGTTCATCCAAAATCAAAAGAGGAAGAACTTTAGATAGTCTATCGTTAAAAACCCTAGAGATTATCTTACAAGGAAAATTGCATAAGCTAATCAGTCTGAAATCTGCAAATTTATCTAGCTTTTTGAATTTTGAATAAGAGCCAAATAGGAAGAGGTAAGTGCACGAGGAAGGTCAGCACCTTTAAAAAAGTCTTGGACAGTCAAGACCACATCCAATCTAATAATATCTCAACATTTCATGAAGAAATGACCAGTAAAACCATCAGGCCCGGGTGCGTTATCTGGATTCATTGAGAAGACCACCTTGGTAATATCATCTGAGGAAGGAATTTTACACAGATCTCTATTAATCATGCTGTTTAAACTCGGTATCGGATCGGGGATCGTCCCGATCCGATACTGAGTTGGATCAGCGATCCAACTCGGGATCGGCCAATCCAAAACATGGCCCTGATGATGTTAGATTTCTATCAGTTTAATTAATCAGTTAAAGATTTGCAAATGCCCGTCTAGCTAAGTTGGTATGCAAGGCTCTTAACCTTGTGGTCGTAGGTTCGAGCCCCGCTGGGTGTGCTTTTTTACTGTTTGCTTGGGATCGTTCGATCTGACTCGTCCAAAACCGAGTCAGATCGTTTGGATCGGACGATCTGACTCGGTTTCAGACAATCTGACTCAGTTTCAGATTGAGTTAGAAAATTGTTAATAAATTAGGGATCGGATTGGGATCACGACTTGTCCCAAGCCGATCCCGAGTTGGATTGGCCGATCCTTTACATCATACTATTAATGTCTTCAATAATCAAAGAAGGGATACAATCCAGCAATGAAGATTCTGATACATGAAAGTTAGAAGATAAAAGATTTTGATAATAGGGTTCAACATCCTTCCGAATGAGAGAAAGATCATCAGATAATTCACCATTAAGTAATTGGATTTGCATCATAGAATTGAACTTTTGGCTATCCTTAATATTAGCATGAAAGAACTTGGTGTTGCGATCACCATCCTTCAACCATTTAACGCGAGACTTTTCTTGAAGAAACATTTCTTCACCTGTTAGTAATTTTTGATGTTGAACTTTTTGAGCAAGCAACTCCTGGTATGTATGATCATTCCATCCTATCTGGAGCTAGTGTTCAAACATTGTAATGGCATCTTCAGAATCTTTTATATTTTGAAAAATATTGCCGAATACACCATGATTCCACTCTTTAATAGCGTTCCTTAATTTCTTAAGCTTGAGATGTAACCTGATAAGGGGAGGACCTGCAACAAACTCATCCCACACTCCATGTACAAAGCTCATAAAATCCAAATGATTAGTCCACATCCTCAGAAATATAAAAGGTTTCGGACCAGATATATCTAGGGAAATCACGGAAATAAAAAAGGGCAATGGTCAGAACTTACCTGAGGCATATGAGAAATTTTGATAGATGGCCGGGAATCAAGAGATGATAAATGCCTCTTTTATCTTCATTTTATAGTTAATTATCAAGTTAAGGTGAATAGAAATTGATATTGTGTACGTGGGCAGAGTCCCCTTGTCCTATGATATAGGTTTAGATGAGTTTGACACCTAGACACACACCTGTACCCAAGACCGCACCCAAGTTCATGTAACACAGTTTATGGCAATTATGACCTTGGTAGTCAGAAAACTGTGTCTTCACAATAAAATATTTAAGCTCTATCCAAGTAGCATTTATTATTACTATGAATGTGAATTTGGAATCCAATGACTCAAGGGCCATTTGATGTGTTAGTGTTGATGGTAAATTCAGTTAGATGGATTAGTTATCATCTACCCACACTAGCGGGCTGCATGGGCAATACTGCATGTTGATAATTAAGAAAAATATTAAGATATTATTTTAATATAATTTTGTTAAGAATATAAGAAAATTTTATTTTTATTTTTAATTATTTAAATAAAAATTAATTATACAGTCACCAAAACTTATTGAAAATTGACATTATTAAAAAGATCCCAATGAGAGCTTTACAATGGATAATGCTTTTACTGCAAACTAATAAATAGATTGAAAGTTCCTTTAAAAAAATTATGTCCCAAAAGAATGGGAGACATGTGATTAGTTTGTACACTTGGACTATTATTGTTAAAATAAGGAAAATTGATATAAGACTGATTAATTTCAAGGATATTTTTAGAAAATATAAAAATGGGTCAGGCCAGAATCTAGCATGTATACATGAAGAAGGGCTCTTAACTTTATATATTAGTATAGATAGCATTATTTTCTTCTATCCTCCTTGACCACAATATCATGCATACTAAGGGAAAGTGGAGACATTTCTTAAAACATGGCATACCCATTTTGTGCTTCTTTTAAACCTTGGGAGAAGTAGAAAACATCTCTTTCAACTTCTGTCATTATCATACATACTGCTACTATTTCTCGATAAATTCATATACCTACTAAGATGTGAATTTTGAGATTGATCTTATTTGCAGTGATGAATTTGCATCTTTCATTTGGGATTAGTTACTTTTGAACAACTGTTCCCATGCGAAGCCATATGGGATGACTTTAAAGACCATCTATGTCATATGCTTGAGCTGGAATTTCAATATCTATGCTACTGCATAAGTATTGAGAGAGGCAAAACATATAGGTCTATGCATTACAATGAATTGTTTTAATTGAAAATTATAATCTGGAAACTTTGGGAAGGATTGTGAAAGGGAATATGTGGAAGGTGAGTTAGAAAATTAGTTTAACTTTTAGTAGCTGCTAAGGTATTCACTGCTCCATCAATTCCTCAACTTCTATTTTATTAAATTTCTAATTCTTTTGTTATAAGCAACATCATTCTCTGTTCTTGGCCTATCAAATGAGTAAGTACTCCAAGGGGCTTGAATGAAGTTAACTGTTGGAATGATTAGACAAAGGGTCTAAATTAAGGTGTACAATCCGGACCTCTTTTGTAAGGTTCAGTCAAAACGTAATTGGTTTTGAGAGTAGGGAAAAATAGCGAAAATGTTATGCTCCCTATGTTTGATAACATATCATGTGTATTGATTTTATCTGCATTGATATGTACTGATGAACAGAAGTCCTATGAACCACGAGTAGGGCTAATGATTTTCATTTTCCGTCTCAAATGATTTGAAACAACTCAGGTACACCAAGGTATACAGCAAGTCCAGTCAACCCGTGGTTGTTGGTTAGATATTGCCTAGGCTATACAGAAGATGATAATGCAAAAATATATGAATGGATGCTCCACTAGACAAGGAATTCATTGTAGGGAAGTCAAAGACATTCTTTAGAAGTCGAGGCCCAACAAAGGACTGATCTAGACACCCTATTCTCCATTCTTTCCAAGCTAGTTTCCATGTCTTAAAATATTTCAGCATTTATTTTTTCCTTTAATTATGGATGTAACTGACCACTCGTATTCAAGAAGGTGCCTTAGTGTATGCTATTTGCAGATGATGTGGTTTTAGTAGAGTAAATGCAACATTTGGAGTTGTGGAGAGATGGGATACCTTGAAATTAGAATGTTTTGAAGTAAGTCGAGTTAAGGTAGACTATATGGAATGTAACTTTAGCACAAATAATAGTCGAGTTGAAGCACCATGGTTATATGTATCGGGATCGGGTACCCGATTGGACTTGGCCGGTACCGGCCTGTCGTAGTCTGGTACAAATGGAATGGACCGACCAACTTGGTTTGGTCCATTTTTGGGTCCAAAAAAGTTTAAAAAATATTAAAAATTAAGAAATTTTTTAATTTGTTGTTAATTGTTAACTTAGTTTTTGAAGAAATAGTTAAATGAATCAAAACCTAAGTACTTAATGTAAAGGTTGTATTGAATGTTGCATATTATTCATTGCACATATAGTTTGATAAAATAAAAACCTAAAGTAAGATTAAATAATACAGTTGCATATCAAGGAGAGAGCACTAAAAGTAATAAAAATAAAATGTAATAGAGAGAGAGAGAGAGAGAATCATGGAATGATCGGTACCGGATGGTACGTTGAACCATGGAAGCAATAGTAAGATTTGAGAATCAAGAGATTCCTAGAAGCAATCAATTTCACTCTCTTGGATCAATTATCCATAAAGAGAGGAATATTGCTGAGGATATTGCACATAGAAATAGAGCTGGATGAAGGTGCTTATAGAGCGTTATATGATTGAAGTGTTGCACTCAACTAAACGAAAATTTTTACAGGACAACCATTAGGCTTATTATGATGTATGGAGCAGAATGTTGGGCGACAAAGAAGCAACATATGCATAGAATGAGTGATGCTCGTGGTTCACAATATCTTATCTTATCCATTAATACGGTTGATACGTATCATGTATCTACCATATTGGCACGATACATAGGTGTATTTTAGGATAAGCTAATTTCTACATGGTACAAGTTGATACAATATATTTATTGTATTCAACCAATATACTTGATAAATACCTTTTTTACATGTAAAAGCATGAAAAACGAACTACTGATTCATTGTTCCACTCTCTCTCTCTCTAACCAAAAAAATCAAACACCATTTATAGCCAATTTCGTGACAAAATTTTCTAGTTTGATTGAAAACATCTAATATTTGGAGCTTAAAAAGCACTTTTTCTCTTTTAGCTTTTCAAGGTATGCATTGTAAAGTTATTTTTTATTCTAAATTATATTTTTGTCTAGAAATATATACATATATATATATTTTTTTTTTGATAACTGATGAATTGTATAAAGAGAGAGACAAAGAGTGAAAAGTACAATCTACAATGCGCGAGTGAGAGAGCACAAGCAAAAAGAGAGGAAAAAACGGAGAATAGAAACAGAAAAACAGAAAATGCTCCCAACACTGCTATACAAAGCGCCCCAAGAACCCACTCACAACACAAAAACAAACAACCGGTAAACCAACCACCTCCTATAAGACCACCCGATAATCCAAGGGCCTCTTACATCATCTCCATATTCGGAACCCCTTCGAACAAATCACTCCTCCATAGACCCCTCCATGCCAAAGTCTCTGCCACCCGATTGGCCCCACTAGACACGAGACGGAACGAAATATTCTGATCTCGGCTTGAGGACCGAACCAGCCACACCAAGTTAATAACTCTCCGCACACTTCTCGAGACCCTCCACCCAATCAATAACTGACAGCGACGAACACTCCACAATCAACTCCTGATAGCCTTGCAGTCTAGCATACCTAATCCGTTCACAACAACCACCAGAACAGTCCTCTCCACCTCACCACCGCTGCCAGGACCAAAGAAAGCAAACTGGATATCCCCATCACTATCTCTGAACACGCCACCAAAACCTGAATCATCTCGTGATAACAACCATGGATGTTAAGCTTCACAAACACAGTCGCTGGGGGACACCACACAAAACTCCTGGACTCGGAACAACTGTCACTCATGGAGATCCTATACCACTCTCTCCAAATATCCTGAATCGTGATACCAACAAATTGATCCTCATTGACGCCCAAGAAGCCGTTGATACAATAATCCCCTCAATCACACTCGATGTTGAGTAAAGGTCTTGAGAAAGTCTCTGATTGCATTCCTTCCAAACGTGCCATAAGATAGCCATAAAAAATAAGTTGATACAGAATACGACCCCTCTCTGCCAAATCCAGAAATCTCCACTGGGCAAAATGCTGGCACAAACCTCCGGGCATAATCCAAAACCTCTCAATGCTACATAAGAAGAACCTCCAAATCTCAGTGGTCACTCAACAGTGAATGAATAGATGAGCAAGGGTCTCCTTCGCCTGTCTACACAGAAAACACATATAGAGTGAGATAGCCATATACCTCCTCCGTCTCTGGATCATTTCAGCTGTGTTGATCCGATATAGCAAGTCAGACCATACAAATGCCTTGATTCTAGGTGGAGCAGGAGAGGACCAGACCAACTGGGCAGTAAAAGGAACCAGAGGCCCAAGTCTGTTGGATCTGAACTGATTAAAAAAAGATTTGACACAAAAAAATACCTCGTGAGTCCGGGATCCAGACTCTCCTATCCTACCACTCCTGAGACAACAATATCCCCACAAGACTCAAAAAGGGAAGCCAACTCCCCAAACTTCACATCTCTAACATTCTTACGGAGGGGAAGATTCCAAACAAGACTGGACTCAGACCAAGAAAAGACATCACTAACCAAAGAAGACTGAAAAGGGACCAAACTGAAAATTCTGGGGAAGTGGATATGAATGGAGACCTCCCCACACCACAAATTATACCAGGTGAAAACCAAAGACCCACTCCCGATCATAAAACGGACCAAAGAACAGAAAGAAAGGGCTAAAACCAGAACAACTTTCCACGGGCTTGCCAACAAAACTCTAGTGTTCAGATTCAAATCTCTTCCATTCACATGAATTCCATACTTACTAATTATAACCTTGCACCACAAGTGATCCCGCTCTTCGTTAAACCTTAGCATTTTGTACTTGCAATCATTTTCAACGTTTCATTTATTCTATTGTTCACTACACCTTTTCAACAACATTGGTAACCACACACTTCGTTTTTCCATAATTATGTAATTATATGCGTTTCTTTATCTCTTTACACAATTCATTAATGACCCCACATATATAGCATATATCTCTTTCTACATTCGTTTTCTCAATAAACATAAGTTTTTTACGCCAATATTTTACTACATCTTTTTCTCAACTGCATCTTTTTGTTTTAGTACGCAGATCATTTATAATTACTATCAGTCTCTCACTGCATTCTTTTCTCAATACATATAATTTTTTCCTATTAATATCTTATTACATATTTTTCCTCGATCGCAATTTTCTTACCTTGCGTATTGCTTACGTCACCATATATTTTATTTACAAGCAAAGCCACTGTGTTACCCAATTTCAAACCACCAAGCTCCCTATCTTGACACACCACCTCCCACCTAACCAAATGATCTCTCTTATTCTCATTCCCCTCCCGTAAAAACCTATGTTGAATCTTCTCGATATGAGAAGCCACAACCCTAGGCATCCTGTAAATCGACATGTAGTACACCGGAAACACCAACACAAGCCCCCAAAAGATCCTCCTCGAATTGAATACCTGAGAGTGTGGTCTTATCCAAATTAATCTTCATACTATACACCATCTCAAAAACTCTAAGGATACTCTTAACCCATTTGAGCACCTCAATAAACATAATCGTGGCATCAGCAAACTGGAGGTGGGAACTGTCCACCTCATCCCTCCACACCCTAAAACCTCTAACCACTCCCAACTGCTTCGCTATACCCATAAACCAACTCAACACATCCCTCACCAGCGTAAAAAGGAAAGGGGAAAGGCGATCACCCTGTCTAATACCCCTAGAAGATTGGAAAAAACCATGGACTGAGCCGTTCACCAAAAAGGAGAAAGACACATTCCTAAGACACTACGCAAACCACCTCCTCCATCTCACCCCAAAACCTTTCCACTCCATAACTTGATCCAGGAAGTCCTATTCAACCAGATCATAAGGTTTCTCCAAATCCAATTTAATAATCAAACCCGGACTCCGAACTCTAAATCTCTCCTCCACACACTCCGCAGCCACTAGCACACTATCCACGATTTGCCTACCCTTAATAAACACACTCTTCTGCTGGGACACCAACGGATCTAGCACCGCTCTCAACCTAATGGACAGGACTTTGGCAAAAATTTTATACAGACTAGTGGTCAAACTGATCGGCCTAAAATCCTTAATCTCTTCTGCCCTAGGTCTCTTGGGAATAAGAACGAAAATGTAGCATTATTAGCTCTATGAACAATCCCACGCTCAAAACATTCGCGAAAAACTCTCATATGATCATCCTTGACCACCTCCCAATTTTTCCGAAAAAAGCTAATCGTAAAACCATCCGGACCAGAGGCCTTATCCCCTGCCAATTCCCACACTGCCCCCTTGATCTCATCCTCCTCAAAAACCCTCTCCAACCACCGATTGTTAACCTCATTAATACAGCCCTCACTCCTTTTCAATTCAAAATCAATTTTTTTTTTCCGATGTAGACATTAATGAATAATACTCTGATAACGCACTGATTATATCCTCCTCTGACTCAACTCTTTCATCCCCCACGCTTAAACTGATTATTTTGTTCGATTTCCTTCTCCCATTTGCCATCTTATGAAAGAAACTCGTATTCCTTTGAGTCACAAAGGAGGTGTCGTCTTCAACCTCTGGACGCCTCGACTCTACGAAAAAACCAGAGCTCGCTGGACAACTGGAAGGAGAAGAAATGTAGACTTTATAGCAACAAGATCCCTCCCATAGCGCCATCAACCTAGGGATTTTTCGAAAAAAAAGTCTCATTGACCCTTAGCTAAAATTTACGTAGCCCATCTCCATCACTTCACAGCCACCGATGTCTATAAGACCACCACAACAATCTCCGATTGACTTGAAAGTCTTCTTCGCCATAAGGTTCATTGGCACTCCCTCCACAACAAACCAAACCCCAAAACGATCTGAAGGATCAACTTTATAACCATCCCCAAGAAACCATCTTCCCACATACATGCCCACAGGAATTAGTGTTGGGCGATGGTCCTAGCATCTTGTTCGGATTTAGCAAAAAGGACATCTTTGTTTTGACTGATGGAGAATACTTTTTCAATATCCAAACCAGGGCACAGCTCCGTGAGAATGAAACGCGCCTTTTCCCATTCAAAAAACGGGAACTGGGAAGTAAATGAAATTGCAACAGCCCAGTGAGTGGAGGAGGGGCAAGCTGCAAAGACCGGCGCGCACCCAAAATTTAAAATCCCTCCAGAGATTTTGTTCAAATCTAATAGTTCCTTGATACCGGCGACTTCACCTTCCTACCACATCTTGATCTCTGAAACTTCAGAATTTAGATAACGATTCTTTTGGAAAACTGCAATATTCGAGTCACCAATATAATCTCATCCCGAAGCAAGATTGTTCTTGGGTAAAAACAACATCCTATGTCTAGTTTTGTTAACAATGGAAGTGATTTTAATGGCATACCCCTTCTGTTCTTCAAGCATTCCAGCATCAAAACCCTGCCGGAAACCCTAGACGACCCTAAAAAACCAGTTTCTTCACCTCTGAGTCCTAGCCTTTCCACTTTCCGTGAAAGCCATTCAACTTCTTCTGCTTGTAAGATCAACCAGCTCAAAAGGACGCCACACCTCTCCATGATTCTGAGCCATTTTTTGTTGTTGTTCCAATAACCTTCAAAACTAACAGTCTTACCAGCAATGCAGTAGGATCTACGAACAGCACCATAGAATACTTGGCAAAATAGACTTATCCACATTGTTTTTAAGCGGGGCTTGACTGAGTATGTTAGTGGTGCTTCTTAGGGCATAAAGGAGTGTAGATATTTTTTCCACAAAAAAAGGAAAAAAAAAAAAAAAAAAAAAAAAGTGATTGTGTTAGGATGGCACCATGTTAACTGCACTCAATCTTCTGTGGGTCACTGTTAGGTCTAATGGAGACACAAGTGTGGAAGATCGGCAACAACAAGGTCAGCATCTTTGGGCTACAGTACCAAGACACATAATTATAAACAAGATATGGAAGTGATCATCAAAAGAGGAAAACTATTATTAACGGCGTTGGCCTCTTTGGTATGATTGCATATTCTAGTTATGGGTATATATCAGCCTATGACACTCACATTTCTCAAATGTTGGTAAACATGAACAGATGACGGTCAATACCATTATTCTGGTCTCTGCAGCCATTGGGCTATGTTTGGTTAGCTAGAATCTATAGGAAAGGAAAATCAACTTTCCAACGAATTCTGTGCTTTTGGTTCATTGAAAAGTGTGGGCCCATTGAAAAGTAATCTTTCAAAAGTTTCAAATTTTTAGGGGTGTAGTGAAAAGCCCCTCAAACATTTCCCCTTAAAATGAAGAGGAAATGATGGAAAGGAAAGTAAAGTGCTACTTTACTTTCCTTTCTATCCTTTTCCAACTAACCAAACACACCGTTGGTGTTTGAGCTGCCTGTGTGTATCATTGAGTAGATTGAGCAATATGGGCTATATAAAAGAAGCTTTAGCTGATGCATATTGAGCTGATGATCTTTTGGGAGTGCTCGTGACTTGATGTG
>JAUPMG010000005.1:10040056-10052455 GCA_031762675.1 Pachysandra terminalis
CATGGGTTAAAATTGTCACTCACCATATTCATCTTCCCAAGGTTTAAACCCTCAAAGTTCTTCAATGTCAAAAATGGTGGTAAGGTAAATCTGTTAGACAACCCATTGAATAAATTTTGTAAGGGAATCGAGTTGCACACGCACATGCGTATGAGCACACGCATAAACATACACACAAGCATCAAGAGAGAGGTCTCAGATAAATCTTTCAAGTAATTGTTGTTTCTGGAACAATATCCGAGTTTAGGGGTACCTGTTCTTGATATCAGCTTCCCGACGACCAAGTCTTGGTGTATCAACAGTGAGGGCAATTGCCTTAAAGCCAGCCCTTTCAGCTCTTCTCACAAGCTGTGCAACTACATTTCTGTCCTTGTACACCTGCATGATCATATAAATAATTTAAATGATATGCAAGCAGCAAACTGCACGATCCCATACCAACAGCAGTAACCAATAAAGGATAACCAAATATGATCACCCAAGCTTACATAGAGCTGAAAAAAGCGAATGCCAGGTCCTGTTGAAGCGACCTCTTCGACACTTGAAGTAGCCCATGAGGATAGTGTCTGTAAAGCAATCATGAATGAGGTGAGGCACACAAAACACAATCTTACACATAAAAGTCATGAAGCATCAGTCTCCAGCCTTAAAGATTTTACGGATGATGTTGATATGTTGATTAATTACCTCCTCAATTTTATACTTCAAAGGCATGGACATTGGTGTTAGTAACCAAAAATGACCTTAACAGACAGGACTCCGCTTGTGTGCGTATGACATCTGCAATGACGGATGTCCTTACCTATAGTGTTTTCTAGATTATCTATGTTTGCCTAAATCAACAGAGCTCAAACATTATCAATTGTGAGATCAATGGTGTTTAAGCATATGAGCTTACTCAAAACAGAAAAAATTACATGGAGAAAGAAAAAAGTTAAGAAACCAAACCATAATTGTGCCAGCTGCCGATGCTGCTCTTGATGTTGCATACTCTCCTGCATCAAATTAGAACAGGTTCGCATAAAAAACAATGCTCTTCTTCCATAATTTAAAACTAGGATTTGAGAAACCAAATAACTACTCGGAGCATCTCTATTAACATGATTAATTCAACACCTAAGGCAATTCAAATGGAGACAGCTTCTTATCATCCAATAAGAATGTTTAAAGTGTATTCAAAATGTTTAATAACTCATTTAAGAACTTCAAAGAATTTGAAGCATGCTTCTTATATATACACTAAGCACAAAAAGGAAAAAGTAACTTATATTGTCAAAATTTACATTCAAGTAGTTGAAAAAGTTCAATGGAATCATACATGCAAATTCATCAAGTTGGAGTGACTTTCATGATTTTAAACTTCCAAAACATGACAAGAGGCAAAGGTAAAGTAAACAAGGGCTTACCTTCAGGATGAGCCATTTTTTGCATTGCTGTGGGTGCGATCATGATGGGCATTGATATCTTAAATCCCAAGATAGTGGTGGTCATATCAATCTTGCTTACATCAATAAGAATACGAGGTCGAAACCTATTTTTCAATTAATAAGCCTATTCAGAGAAGAATATGAACATGCCACACAAACACAATCACACACAAGCCCACATATGATATGACCTGAGGCATGAACCCAAAAGAAAATAAAGAAAGGAAAAGAAATATTAATCAATCCTTGCTTCCAAGATCAAAACCTCCTTATGAGTTTGTTACCATGGGTTTCTAGTTGGAGAGAGAGAGAGAGAGAGAGAGAGAGAGAGAGAGAGCGCACCAATGGTTAACTTGGAGACAAAATCTTTGCAAACTTTTGACGTCAAAGTCTATTCCAAATCACATCACTTTTTGAAGGACTTGAAAGAAACAAAATATCGAAACAGTTGCGTCAATCGGCAATGGGAGAAAACGAAGAATCCTATTTTCTTTTTTTTTTTTTTTTGGAAAGATAAAGTAAATTGAAGTACCCACCAAAACCATGTCCATGCCAATAAACAAACACAAAAATATGGTAAGTCAAGAAAATAAATGAAAATTTCGTTTGATATAATCAGTTCTCAAAGTTGGGGTCTAGAAGATGTACATAAAGAGGTAAAACTTACAGAATCCTTGAGAATGCATCTCTGTTCTCTTTAAGAGTCCACTCGTCCTCTGCACCTGATGCATAGTAATCATACACCATCTTTGGCAATTTCTGTTTTGCAAGGGCCTCATATTCCATAACATTGGTGATCTCCATTGTTACAAACTGACTCTTTAAGCTTCCCCCCAAAAATCCTGAGAATCAAATTTATAGAAAAAAGAATCAGTTCATGTTCAGCTCATATCTGCGAAAGACAAACATACATATGGAGTTTCCAATCAAATTTTGCCAAAACATAAATATGACAACTAAACTCCAACTAGCAGTGCACTAACCCAAGCTGTTTTCAATCCAAGAGAATCAAAACATTATTAATACAATATTGAAGGCAAATGCGAAACCATGCTGTGAAAATAAGCAGAAGTACACTCTTATCTCAAGATGGGTAGATCCTGTTCCACTTAAAGTGGAGGAAAAAAAAGAAAGATGGGTAGATCCTGAAGAGGAAAGAGGGGAAACAAGTAAAAGAAAGTATAAAAAGGAACACAACACATAATTAGATACGAAACTAATGAAATAGATGGAGAAACTGAAAAAGAAAACAGATATAGACCTGTATGAATTAGCAATCTGAAAGAGATTTTGATAAATCTCATAACTAAACAAACACAATTCCTATGTCAAAATTAGATTCAAAATCCAATCACAAAAGGAAAGAGTCTCAGAACAAATTCTGCAAAAGTTCATATCCACAAGCACAGTCGAAACATCGATGGAAAGTTATAGTGAAATCTAAGCAACCAGTAAGGAAAGATAAGTTTTGAATTTCACATTAAATTCAAAACAAAAGCTGCATAACAGGATAGAACGAAATCCTTGCAAACCAATAAAAGAAAAGCAAAACATGATTTTGGATTTTAGTGTTTGGGTCAACCCGGTTGGCCCGCCCAGTTGGGCCGACTTGGGTCCCCACTTAATTAGACGTCCATTCTTGTTTAGAAATGTGGAGATTCTCTTCTTTTAGTTAGGAGTTGAGTTGAGTCTCTTATATCTAGGATACTCTTCACCTCCCATTAATACTCTAAACGTTTTGGAAACTCCAACTCTAGAGAATCTCTCTCTCTCTCTCTCTCTCTCTCTCTTTATATATATATATATATATATATATATATATATATCTTTTCTTTCTCCTTTGAGACTTGGTTTTTGCTATTAGACTTCCATAATGAGATCTGGTCATTTTGAGTATAGACTATTGTATGTGGTTTTAGTAATCACACATACCAATGTGGGACGTTTTCCAGTTCGATAGAAATCTTCCACAGCAAATCCGGGTTCGTTGGCATCGAGGTACGTGAACCAGTTTGTTTACATCCTTCATGGTATCAGAGCCGATGTGATTCGTCTTCCTTGGACTGAGGTATGTTGAGAAACCTCATCTAAGAAGCAACGTAGTTTCTGTTTTACAGAAAACAACACATACAATGCTTGCATCGATGGTCATAAGAGGATCGTTTGTGCAACTATAGATTGAGATCACCATTGTTTTTGGGGTGATTATCATTGTGTGTTTTAATACCTAAACAATGATGGGTCTAAGAGATTAAGAGTAAGTTTTAATAGGATTGAGAAGCAGATTTAAAACCCAGATTAGCGGGCTTCAGTTAGCTGATTGGACTCCTCGGTTAACCGAGACAGTCATTCGACAAACCGAAGGCTAGCTGAACTAGCCTTCGATCAATCGAAGGGGATTGTTGATCGGTCAAAGGGGCTTCGGTTAACCGAAGAGTCTGTTCGGTTAACCGAACAAGCGCAAAACAGAGAATATCAGAGGTTACTATAATTGTAACCAAAGAGGCCTCGGTCGATCGAAGGATCAATCAAAACCCTCCTTGGTTTACCGAAGGAACCTCTCGGTTAACCAAGGAGCTACAAACAGCAAACCCCAGGGCTTACTGTGATTCAAACCAAAGCGTATTCGGTCAGTTGAAGGATCAACGGAACCCTCCTAGGTCAACCGATGAGGGTCCTTCGGTTAACCGAAGGACCCAGAAATTTAGAAATTAATTTATTTTAATTACGATTAAATTTATTCCCTGTTATATGACATGTTAGAGTACCGTGGCATGATTTAACTCTTTTATTTGCATGATTATATGAGATTAACATGTGAATAAAACCCTAGTTGAGATTGTTTAATTTCCTAAAAGTAGTATTAAAATTTTATTGTACTGGTGATGATTATCTATTACGACCTATGGCCTAGTGTGTTTTTTATCTGATAAATAAAAAATTAATATTATTGTTTAGTCCTAGATAATGATGCAAAATGAATAATTTGTGTGTATATGAGATGTTAATTAAATGTGTAAATTTAATTGTAGTGATGTGGCTGCTAAAAGTATAATAGCTGACCTGAACAAGGAAGAGAAATTGGATGGTAAGAACTATGACATATGGCATAGGAAGATCCAATAATCTCCTTGATGAGTCTGAGGCCCTAGAGAATTTATCATATAGCCTAGCCTACCCTGAGGAGACCACTGCTCACCATCGTAGACACATGGAGGCCTATCAGGCTTGGGTCAAGAAGGATCGCTATGCATGCTTTACCATGTTAAGCAGCATGCACAATGATCTTATTGGTGAATTTGGGGCCTAAAAGACTGCACTTGAGATGTGGAATGCACTGAAACTCGCATTCGCTGGTACCTTGGCTACTAGATTGGGTGCACTGACGATGAAGTTTGAGACCTACAAGATGGCTCCCAGCGTGTGCATGGTTGAGCATCTTAGGAAGATGTTGTCTATGATACGAGATCTGAAAGCTGCTAGGAACAGCCTGACAAATGAGAAACAAATTCTCGTTGTACTGAGATCCCTACCTAACACATGTGAGCACATGAAGCTCACCATGATGCACAATTAGAATATTAAAACGTTCACCCATTTGACGCGCCATCTTGAGCTTGAGGCAGACCGTCAAACTGTCAAGTCTAATAGAATTGCGCTCTTAGCCAAATCGATGAAGCGCAAGACATCCAGGTCTAGGCGCAAGCGCGAGATTAAGGCGTCCTAACAGGGGAAACAACTGAGAAAGTGCCTAAGGCAGATAAAGGTACCAAACACCCTAGAGGGCAGCGTGGAGGAAGAAAGACATATCCAAAGTGATATGCTACAACTGCGATAAGTTTGGACACTTCGCTCATTATTGCACTCAGTAGAAGCAAGTAAGAATTGACCCAACCTCTAGCTTATGTTTCATGGTTTGCATTGATGTCTTGTTTGTACATTCTAGTCCTGATTAGATTGTAGATTCCAAAGCAAGCAAACACAACTAGAGAGCGATATGGGTTCGTGGATTATAGATGGATACCAGCTAGGAGTCGGAAAGTGTACATGGGAAACAATACCAGTGTGGATGTGCTAAGAGTTGGCACGTACCTGTTAAAGATGCGAGAAAGCTGCGCACTGATGCTTAATGATGTACTTTATGTACCGGTCATTCATCATATTCTCGTCTTAGAAGTAAAGTTACTTAGATTAGGTTTTTCTGTCATTCTGCGTCTCCATTTCTGTAGAGCCAGTTTTATATGGTAGGGGATTAATTTCTGATAGGTTGTTTAAACTTGATATTGATAATACAAATGAGGCAAATTTGGTTTATAATTTGACTTTCCATAATGACGATGTTATTATTTCTGATTCATTGAGATGGCATGCTAGACTAGGCCACATAGGGCTAGAGAGGATGAACCAATTAGCTAAAGTAGGTCTACTAGGATCGCTTGACAAGGTTTAGTTATCCGTTTGTGAGCATTTTTTGGCTGGTAAGTCATATAGGAAACCATTTGATAAAGCAGTGAGAGCAAACGTTCCTTTAGACTTAGTTCATTCTGACATATGTGGACCAATCAATGTTAAGACCCGCCACGAAGAGTCCTATTTAATCACATTCATCGATGATTACGCGAGAGTTTTTGTGTACTTGATTTCCCATAAGTCGAAAGCATTAGATTACTTTAAATGCTTTGTGGCCCAAGTTAAGAACCAGTTGGATCAACACATTAAGTGTCTCCGTATCGATAGAGGATGCGAGTATTTATCTGATATGTTTATAGAGTTATGAGAAGAAAAGGGAATTCGTAGGCAACTGATGATCCCAAGTATCCCTTAGTAGAATAGTGTCACTGAGAGAAGGATCCATACCTTGTTAGACATAGTGAGGTAGATAATGGCGCATGCGTCCCTACCCATTAGTTTTTGGGGAGACGTACTGATGGCTGCAGCCTACATCTTGAACCGTGTCCCAACAAAGTTAGTTCCTAATACATCATACCAAGTTATTGACAGATAGAGCACCTGACCTAACTCACATGAGGTCATGGGGGTCGACAGGTTTCATGTGCCTTCCCATTAGAGATGGAAGCTAAACAAAAGAGCCATTAAGTGCATATTTGTTAGATACTCAGAGCACTCTAAGGGCTATGTCTTTTTCTGTGAACAAACCGATGGGGGGGGTCTAACACAAATTAATTCACGTGATGTGGTTTCATCGAGGATGATTTCCCAAGCAGGAAGAGATCATGGATGAATCCACATTCGTGATGACTGAGCCCGAGTTGGGATCAGCGGAGCTCACCCCATATCCAAATACCAATGAGAACGTCGGTTCTCAACAGGATCCTATGAACTCTACATATGTTGTAGACAATGGGAGTAGATTACTGCCCAGTGGGAGTGTCCCAAAGGACACGGATTCCAGTAATCCCATGTGTAGGATGTCGTGAATAGATTCTACATCGTCGTTTTACGATTAAGTGTGAGTTGGTCATGACTGCCACGCTTGATGATGATAAGCCTGGTTCATACTGGGAGACGTTATCATCACCTGCTTTGCAGAAGTGGATGACTACTATGCAAGATGAAATGAATTCCATTGAGAAGAACCAGGTCTGATAAGTTGATGATCTTCCTCCTAGACGCAAGACCATTGTAAATAAGTGGGTTCTAAAGGTCAAGCGCAAAGAATATGGAAGTGTAGAGAGATACAAGGCTCGTCTTGTGGTGAATGGTTACACCCGGAGAGAGAGTGTAGACTACGAGGAGACATTCTCACCAGTAGTGATATTTGCCTCCATTCGCCTCTATTGTCGCACATTTAGATTTGGAACTCTATCAGATGGATGTCAAAACTGCATTTCTCAATGGAGAACTGGATAAGGAGATCTATATGGATCATCTAGAGGGTTTTGTGGCTAAAGGGCATAAGCGCAGAGTTTGTAGACTCAAACACTCCTTGTAACACCTGAAACAGTTATCCAAGCAGTGGTATCTTCGATTCCATCGAGCCATTATAGAGTTTGGCTTCACAATGATCGATGAAGACCACTGCGAGTATGCTAGACACCATGGTGGGAGCGTTCCTATCTTGCCAGTATATGTTGACGACATATTGATAGCAGGGAATGACACTGAGATGATTGTCTCCACTAAAGAGTGGCTTTCCTTCAGTTTCGAGATGAGAGATATGGGTGAGGTAAACTACATGCTTTGTGTTAAGATTCACAAGGATCGCACTAAGAGGCTTCTTTGTTTGTCCTAAGAAACTTACATAAGGAAGGTACTTGAGCATTTCAGAATGCATGATATCAAATCTATTGACACTTCTGTTAAGAAGGCTGCTTCATTACATCTTGGCATTTGTCCAAAGACAGGGGAAGAGAAGGAATAGATGGCTCGTGTTCCCTATGTTAGTGCTATAGTTAGTTTGATATACACTATGATGTGTACTTGACCTGATATTAATTTCGTGAATGGCTTAGTCAGCTCTTACCAGAGTAACCCAAGGCAGACTCATTGGAAGACAGTTAAACATATTCTTCGATACCTATGTGGGACAACAGATTACATGCTTTGCTTCTAGGGAACAGATTTGCAGCTACAAGGCTACTGCGATGCTGATTGGGCAGGTAATCTAAACGGTTAAGAGTTGATGTTAGGATACACATTCTTGCTAGGTGGCGGAGCCATCTCTTGCAGTAGCAAGAAGCAAGTCTACATCGTGTTGTCCACTATGGAGTTAGTGTACATAGCTTGTTGTGCAGCTGTCGAGGAGGTCGTATGGTTGAGGCGATTCTTATAGTATCTTCGAGTCTTCAGTGCTGCCATAGGGCCAATCATCATCTATAGTGATAGCATGACAGCGTTGGCCTACGCCAAAAAACCCAAATACTATGGCAGGACGAAGCATATCGTCATTCACTATCACTACATCAGAGACAAAGTTTCACATGGAGACGTGCCCCTTGCACATCCCTCCTCAGCAGATGTCAGCTGATCCCATAACAAAACCTATAGCTAAACAAGCTTTTAAAGTTCATGTTAGAGAAATGGGATTACACAGATTGTGATTTGTGTTAGGTGGTACAATTTTTATTTATATTTGATATGTAAACATCTCATATTACATTATATTCTGTGCTAGATTTTATTTTTTCATGTGGCATGAAATTGTATATTACATGCACACTTTACACACAAATTATCTCCATATTATGAGGATATGGATACGATATGACACCAGGCTAGTGGTCGGCTTCTCACACAGCAACCAGTCCTAGCTCATGTTTTGCAAGCATGATGATACATTAAGAGGAATTGTGTCATCGGGGGCATTTAGAGGACTCTATGAGTTATATGTCGTCATGGGAGAGCCAGGATGAGATTCTTTAGGGAATAAAAAATTACCTAATGAAGCTGGATGTGAGACCTTAATCCAGGCACTTGAGAGTTGGGGCTTGGACTAAGAAGCTCAGGTTAGGCGCATAAATTGCGATTAGACTAAGATCTATACGATGTTGGAGGTTGACATACTTTTGGCTAGGCCCAGAGCTCTACCGTAGCATGTGTTGCATACGATATATGCTAGTAGAGACTCTACCTTTGAGAATAGGTGAATTGATCCCTATTTCTTTGTCATGTAAGATCAAGATGATCCTAGAGTGGATCAACTTATACCCTTATTACCTTTGATCATGTCGTGAAGTTAAATTTGATGATTGCTACTCTTGCATATTTTCCAATGGCCATGTATCATACGGTATAAAAGGGGTTTGACTAAGAAAGCAGTAAGATCGAAGCTAAATGGAATGAGGCTTAGAGAAGACTATTTGGCATCACATTCGAAGATATATATATATATAGACTAAATGAATTATTTTAAATGAGCACATTAATATGAAGCTAGTGGTTGAGTATAGAGTTCTAAACTTGAGCTCATGAGGGGTTAGAAATACTCAATCCGACGTGGCCAAATGAGTCTGGGGTATAGGTAAGACTTTTGAGAGTGCATCTCCATGTCAGTTTTATAAAAAACTGATATGGAGTCACTCGCCCATTATTTTGTGCTCATCAGTCGCATGCTCAACGACCTATATGATTAGCATCCATGATAAGAAGATATGATGTATATGAGAAAGATGCACACTAAGTGCCCACTATCGATGAGTGGGAGATGTTGAATTTCAGTGTTTGGGTCGACCCGGTTGGTCCGCCCAGTTGGACCGACCAGGTCTCCATTTAATGGGACGTCCATAGTTGTTTAGAAGTGTGGATACTCTCTCCTTTTAGTTAGGAGATTGAGTCTCATTAAGAGTTAAGTTGCGTCTCCTATATCTACGAGACTCCTCCATCAATACTGTACACGTTTTTGAGACTCCAACCCTAAAGAATCTCTCTCTCTCTCTCTCTCTCTCTCTCTCTCTCTCTTCATCTCTTCTTCTTTCTTTGAGATCTAGTTTTTGCTATTAGACTTCTATACTGAGATCTGGTCGCTTTGAGTGTGGACTATTATATGTGGTTCTAATAATCACAAATACCGCTCTTCATCTCTTCTTCTTTCTTTGAGATCTAGTTTTTGCTATTAGACTTCTATACTGAGATCTGGTCGCTTTGAGGGTGGACTATTATATGTGGTTCTAATAATCACATATACCGACGTGGAACATTTTTCAATTCGATAAAGATCTTTCACTACAAATTTGAGTTTGTGTGCATCAAGATACATAGTCCGGTCCGTTTAAAACCTTCACACGAGGATTACAAATCTACTAAGAATTATGCTCGTAGGTTAACTTCTGAAAGGATCCACTCGTAGACTATGGTTCAAATTCAAATCCAACTAAAACCATAACAGAAAACACGAGTTGAAATCGAATAAACATTATCAAATCAATCAATCCCAGATCAGATTTTGATAAATTCTAGATGCATAAAAACACAAATTAAAGATCTGAGAGTGGAATTCTACATCAAAAACAAGCTGGGATCGAAGAGGAACACCGTTGAAAGTTTGAAATCAAATCCTGCTAAAATCAATAGTAGAAACACAAACTGAGAATAAGTTTGACTCAAAGCCATGTCTTCTCCATTAAAAGAAATAATCTTAAAACGCTCAATCCAAAATCAGACTTTGATGAATCACATATACATAAAAACATAAATTAACTATCCGAGTAAGAGTTCTACCAAAAAACGAAATGGATTAAAAGAAATGAAAAGTTGAGAGAAACACCATTGGACAGTTCGAAAACTGAGATTTGAGTATTAAATCAAAAGAAACAATCTCAAAACACTCGATCCGAAATCAGATTTTGATAAAACTCAGATGCATAAAAACACAAATTAAATTTCTAAGAATGAGAGATCTACAACATTAACAAACTGGGATTGGAAAATACTAAGAGTTGAGAGGAAAACAATTGGATAGTTCAAAAACAGAGATTGATCGTATCGACTCAGAGCCATGTCTCTCCACTGAAAGAAATATTCTCCAAACACTCAATCGCAGAATCAGATTCAGATAGGACCCAGTTGCAGAAAAACAAAAAACTATCCTGAGAGTGGATTTCATACAACAGAAGCATATTCAGATTTAAAGAAACAATGGGTAGAGAGAAATACAGACCTTGCCTTCCTGGTCGAAGCAGGGAACAAAACCAGAGCCAAATTTAGATAATATTAGTGAAAGAGAGTGAAGTAAAACAACACAAACAGATAGAGTGAGTGAAGATAAATTGAAGAGAACGGTCGCATGAAGACAAATGGGTACAGAATTTTAAGGGAGATTTACAGTTTTGTGGATCAGTTTTTCGAGGTGGGCATTTTATCATGGGATTGGGTTTGCCTCTCATCCACATATATCGTGTGTGTTCATGAGCGTTGCTTCCATTATCAAAACAATCCAAAAGAAAATAAGAAAAGAGTCTCCTTCGGAGAGAGAGAGAATCTCAATTTTTAACGGCTCCCTACTCAAGTTGGGATGTCAATGGGTTGGATCTAGATCCGATACTGACCCCAATTCGTTTAAATGTATTCAATTAAATTGGATCTTTATTCGATTTGATGTCCGTTGGATCAAATTTGAATCTGAATAATTGGATCCGTTTATAATCGAATCCGAATATTGGCACATTCGACTCGATTAAGATCTAAATCTGATTAGATGCACATATATGTGTAGCATTTTTCCTCTTTTTGTCCTCTTTCTTTACTTGTTTGGGAATATGTTTTTAATTTAAGTTAAATTGATATTTGACAATCTATTTGTATTGTATTTAAATAATTTGTTAATTATTTCATTTTTAAATATTTTTATTATCAAATTTGAATATATAATCAGATTTGGATCTTTGTCGAATTCAAATATAGATCCTATAAATGTAATCGGATTCAGATTCAGTTACTCATATAAAAGATTTGTCGGATCTTTAATCAGATTCGAATCTCTTTGAATTCAGTTGGATTCAGATTCGAATCATAGTGGATCACCCGTTTACAGTCATAGAATTTAAAAGTACAATGACAATCGTATTGATTTGGGTTATGGGTGGAAATGGGTCGAGTTGATTTATGGTCAATTGGAACCACCCAAATAATAATGACAAATTTAAGGTTTGGTGGCTCTAAATGTAAATATTTAATAATAAGGAACTTGTTTTAAATATTTGAAAATATAGTGAACCTTTTTATAAAACATTTAATTTCAAGTGATGTTTTATGTGAGAGGACAGAAACACCCCTAACAATTTGTAAAGACAGTTTGCCCTCAAATCTTCTTCCAAAATTACCCCTTTAACATATGTGAATCATACGAGAGAGAGAAACTCTTCTCCCTTTCTCTCTTCCGCACACTCCCTCTCCCTTTCTCTCTCTACTATAAACCCCCACCTTCTCTCTCCTCTTCCGCTCTCCACACCACCTCTCTCTCTCTCTCTCTCTCTCTCTCTCTCTCTCTCCACCTCCTCCTCCTCCTCCTCCTCTT
>JAUPMG010000005.1:10052555-10066605 GCA_031762675.1 Pachysandra terminalis
TTTATATATATATATATATATATATATATATATATATATATATATATTTTTTTTTTTTATAAGTTTTTTAATTTAAAAATGATTGATTTTTTGGATCCATTTTTATGACTAAAACACCCTTATCCTAACAATCTTAGGATACTAACTGATAATTAGATAAATATTATAAGATAAGGAGAAGACATAACTGAGAAATAGAATCTTTATTTTACACTCTCTTCTTTTTTACTTTGTTTTTATCTTAGAAAAATAATGTTAATTTTTTTTGATAGATATAGATATAAAATAGAGATAGTCTTCTTTTTTTTTTTTGGATAAATCATGAAACATTATATAAAGATAAGGGGAGCAAAATAAAGTACAGCTACCCCTATTCTAGCCAAGAACTAAAACAAGGGAGCAGAAAACAAAGGGAAAAACAAAAACATAAACACAAACAAACTGCCACAAAAAGTCATTAGCCGATGATCTAGGACCTAGTCCCGCAGCATATCCTGAGTCTGCATCCTGGCAAACATAACATCTCTGCCCGCACCCATCGTCGCCAAAGACTCAGTCCTTTGATTGACCCACGTAGACACTACATGGAATGAAATGTTCCACCCACGCAATAGGGACCAAGCCAAACGGACCAAGTGGGAAACACTCCAAGTACATATACCAAGCTTCTCCATCCAAGAACAAATAGAAGAAGATACGTAGTCAACCTCCAAATACTGAAAACCCCTATGCTCTACCATGCCCCAACCTTGCAATCAAAGTCAACAACTCGGCCCTCACGGTCCCTCCCACACCAACCTGCCCAGAGAAAAATAAGTACCCACCACTAAAATCCCTGAATACGCCACCAATCCTAGAGGGTCCAGAAACATCAGGGGTGAAGCCATCGAAATTCAGCTTCACCCACCCCTCCCGTGGGGGGGCCAAGGCACTTGCACCATTTGGAGAACGCATACTTCTCATTGAGATCACAAGTCAGTCTCTCACAATGTTTGAAGCCGAAAGACCAGCAAATTGGCCCCGGACTGAGGCCCAAGAAGCCACAGAGGCCATAATCCCCTCAATCACACTCTCTGATAGATATATCTATAAAATAATATATATTTATAGATATATTTAATTGCATCATTAATATATTATAAGAATATATAAATTTAATTGATATAGAAAATAGATTACTTACTTCAAACTATACTATTATATAACAAAATTTGTTTCATTATCTTTTCTTTCATTTTAGATTTATCTATTATCTATAAGTTAGTGAGTTTAAATAAAAGAGATTTTGTTAACCATAAAAGCAACAAAAACTATAATATATTAGTGATGCAATTTGTTGGAATGTGTCCCACATCGCCTGGCTTTACCCCGTCTGTGCTGGTTATAAGGTGCCAGTTCCCCTCTTCTTAATACCTGAGTTTTAAGGAGTTGAATGGGCTGGGCTTTCTTCAACTTGGTATCAGAGCTTGGTTTGGGTTTGTTGTCCGGTGCTGTCCGACTGTTGTGGTCCAGGGGGGTGTGTTGGAATGTGTCCCACATCGCCTGGCTGTGCTCCGTCTGTGCTAGTTATAAGGTGCCAGTTCCCCTTTTCTTAATACCTGGGTTTTAAGGAGTTGAATGGGTTGGGCTTTCTTCAACTCAATTAAATATCTTAAAATATAAACAACTTAGTCGGGAATGCTTACGAGAATTGGAATCCTATATTAGGATAATATTAGATTTAAATTTATTTTCTTCAAAGTGAAAAGTATCCTAAAACTTATCTATTAGTTAGTTATCTATTATTTATCAGTGAAGTAGGATAATGCTAGGCTAACTAATTGCAAAGGTACTTTAGTCACAAAAGTGGACCGAAAAAATATATATTTTTTAACTTAAAATAAAGAAAAAAAGGTATAAAAAGACCATTACATGATAACCTAAAAGATAATTACTTATAGAATATAAATATAGTTTATCTAATAAACATATTTAATAAGGTTAAAAGAGTCATTGTATATATATGTGTGTGTGTATATATATATATATATATATATATATATAAAATAATTATTTTTATATTAATGTAAATTATGGTCTGTTCATACCTTTATTTTCTTTATTTTTTGTTAAACAAATTAATGAACTTTTTATCCACTAATATTTAGTAATTAACTAATAGCATTGTTCTTTATTTGTTTTTGAAATATATAGTATTGTTCGATTATATAATTGGAAAATTAAGAATCAAATTAATAAAAAATATCCATGAAGAATCTAATTTGCCAAAAAATAATAAAAATAAGATCTTAAAGAAAATCAATAATTTAATTAGTTATACGACATAAAAATCTAATTAAAAGATAAATCATTTTTAAGGTTTTCTTGCTGTTATAAATTATAAATATTTGATTTGTTCCTTTTAACCTTATAAAATACATTTATTTTGTGAATAACCTTTGAACAATTTAAGTAATTATCTTTTATATTAATGTAAATTGTGGTCTTTTCGTACCTTTATTTTCTTTGCTTTGTTGAAAAAATTAATGGATGTTTTTTGGTCCATTTTTATGACTAAAAGGCCCTTATCCTAACGATCTTAGGATACTAACAGATAAGTAGTAGGATACTAATAGATAAGTAGATAAGAGACCCTTATCTATTAATATCTAGTAACTAGCTAATAGTAGTATTCGTTTTTTTTTTTTTTTTTTGAATATATAGTATTATTTGATTAGATAATTGTAAAAATTAAGATTCAATTTAATAAAAAAACTAGAAGAATCTAATTTGCAAAAGAAAATCAAGATTTTAGTTAGTTATACAATATAAAAATTTTACAAATTAAGAAAACTAAATAATTAAAAGAAATTAAGAATATAAATAATTATCAAAATATTGAATCTAATTAGTTATAAAAATTTTACTAACGAATTAAAGAATCTAACTAATTGATTTAAAGAATTTAACTAAGAAATCATATTAAATTTATTAAAATTGAGTTTCTAACTAATTATAAAAACTAATATTTAATTAACTATAATAATGTTATTTCATACTTTTAATTTTAAGATAATATTAGGATAATCTTTACTAGATAAATTTAAAATAAAAGATAAGTTTAAGATTCTAGTTAGAATTTTTTCTTTATATAGTTAATAATATAATAAATTTATGAGAAATTAGATAAACTAACTTGTCGCACCCTAGGCTACCATGTGTTGATATATTTTTATTTATATATTACATTTTTTTATAAATACATGTGTTGATATACGTGCTAATATATTTATTAATATTTCAATTTATGAAGTTATTTACTTTAAAAGTTATATAAAATTAAGCCATTTTATTTTATTTATACATTCTAGGTAAAGGAGATCTAATATAATTTTCTTTATACAATTAAAGGGGTAATAGATAAATTTAAAACAAAATATAAGATAATATAATAAATTTTATTGAATTACATATTTTTAAATATAAAAGTTACTAAGATGATAATATACAAATTTTGCTATATTTTTTAAAATCATATTTTCTTATATCATTACTTTAATTGTAAAGTGTATTATAAGATAAACCTTCACACGCAATGCACATGCACTTTTGCTAGTTGGTCTAAATGAAGAATGATGTTTGATATTTTAGATAGCCATTTATGACATAGTTGTACTCCTGCAATTTTTTGGTCTTTATGCATCCATCCCCCCTACATGACAGTGTATTTGCATTTATATTTCCATTAAACAATATTTATATTCATGCCCTTCTATTTATCATTTTCATTGCATCCATGTTCCCACGTAGAAAACCACATATTTTTTTTCATTTTTGGAAATGACCATAATAACCCTACAAGTTGCTCATATATACCAAGATGCCACTTGATTACCTTTTTCTTTTACAGATTTACTTGTATTCTTCTCTCAACAAATTTAAAGGATTTGGATGGAAAACTAATCATTACCAAAATTTTAAGACACCATGCAATCCTTTCTTGCTGACGCAGACACGCTCAAGGAAGCAAAAGACTGTCTAGGGAACTTGATTGCACTAATAGGATTTTTGATGCTGGCGACATGCTGATAATTGCCTAATTCAAAATGATTATTGGAAACTCTTCTTACTGCTACAATTCCACTCCTTATTGTTTGCTCTCCCAGTATCAAACATGAAGCTTCATGGATAGGACTTAATCCCTATCAAATGACTTACTTAGAGAGAAGGGTCATTCTTTTGTACCAAGACACATTTTTTGGGGGGCCAATTTCATTCTCCCCCTTAAACGTTTCCCTTAATTTACAGTTTTCCCTTTAAATGTGACTATTTACAATTATACCCATAAAACTAAAGATATATTACGTAAACTCCCTTGAAAATGTCAATTGCATATCCTAAACTTACATATTGATGACTCTACCCCTAACAACCGATAATGCAACCGGTCAAATAGATTGCAACAGAAACTTAAATTTCATTCTATCCCTTAGATTTTACCCTTAATTACATTTTCTCCCTATAATTATAAAATTTATATTTCCTTCCATAAAAATAAGTTATGTTACATAAACTCCCTTAAAGATGTCACATGCATATACTAAACTTACATGATGATTTTTCCAGTAACAACCACTAGTGTAACTCGTCAAATAGATTGCAAGAAAGTGTTTCCTCTTGTCTTTAGCCTTCTAAAACTTGTTCAGGAAAACCTACATTCCTCTCCCTCTTAAAATCACAAACCTATAGAAAAACTTGTAGACACTATATCCTTGAAGTTAAATTTCATATCATTTAAGTAAGTTTGCTTAAACATCCTTTCCAGATGTCATCTTGCTCTTTGAATATCTCAATCGTTTTAACTCAATGACTAATACTAATGCTTTTTTTTTCCCCCTTCAAAAAGCAAAAGATTTTGAATGAAGTGATGAAGCATTCTACTATAAATCACTTTGTCTTTTTTTTTGTTTATCTCCAAAAAAAAAAAAAAAAAAAAAAAAAAAATGGTATGAAGAATGAGCTAATGGTCATTCCATTCAATTGAGAAGTTGTAGATGAACTCAGAATTTGGCTCTATTGAATTGATTGCAATGGCTATATAAACTCCTCAAACCAATAAATATCAAAATATAGCACCCGAACCCATTTAAATTCTTAAATTCTTTAGACATCCAATCCAAACCCATAATAGCCCATGCTTGCTATAAAAAAATCTAGCATACCTGATCAAATAGGGTGGATAGATTTTCTTCTTGTGTGAAAATACAACACATGACTTAAATAGGGTGAAGTGTGCCTAAAATTGCAAATATATTCGATATTACTACACATTCAACTTCCGGAGTTGTAATCTTGGGATGGAATGGGGTGTATATTGTGTGAATTGTGACATCTTGACAAGACCTACACATGAGCATGCTTGAATTTGTGGATTTTAACTTTTTGAAAATAACTTCTACTTGAGGTTCAGGGTTTTGATCAATTCATACCATAAGTACACACTATACAACCTGTTTGACCAATTACCATCTATTTGGTCCTTTGAATTTTGTGATTCTCAAGGCTCAACTATATTGATGTGGTTAGTATAACAAAAAATTGTACAAAGATATGCTCAAACAATGGAGGGGAGAAATTGTAATATTGAAATATTTGAAGGAGGATATTGAAATTTAATATTTTTCAAAACAGATGTACATTCCACAATAGCTTTGCTTGCTTAACTTACATGCTTCCCAAGGGTAAATTTGTCTTAAACTCGTTCAAGGGAGTTTTTGTAACATATGTTTAGTATTGTGGGTAACAATGTAAATAGTTATAGTTAAAAGGAGAAAATGTAATTAGGGGTGAACTTTAAGGGATTCTACCAAAAAAAAGAAAAGAACTTTAAGGGAGAGAGTGAAATTTTCCCTTTTTTGGGAATTTCATTACCAGATTCTTTACTCATCAAGATATTATTTAAAAAGGAGAATCCTATGGAGTTAAAAAACACTCTTTAGTCAAGCTAATCACAACCTTAAGTCCTTAACAAGATCTTTACAACTACAGACTCCTAAATAACTTATCCTTTTTAGAAATAAAAAAAAATAAAAAAATAAAAAAATAAATGAGATTTCTAAATTCAAATATATAGATTGGTGTCCTATTGTTCCACTCCTTGAATCAACTTTGCCCTTGAGGCTGAGTGTCACCATCATCTTCTTCATTCTCCAACAAGAAAAGCTGTTGGGTTTCGCATTGATGCACACATGTAAATTTTTCGTCACAATTAAACAAAGACCTTTTGCTCTGATTCATCTCTGAAGGGAGTAATTTAATTGGCTATGTGCTAGCCTTTTAGTCCATTCATCAACCATGTTCTCAAAGTAGTTTAAATTGTGTTTGATATTCTTTCACTGTTCCAAATTGTCGCAATTTCGACCAAGCTGCGTCGAAATCATCAAGTTCAATGGGTTAAACCGAACATATTGTGCTTTCTTCAGTTATCCATATCAATGTTTTTAGCATTTTTTCGTACCATTGAACCATTGAACCAATTGAACAGTATCTCTCCGCCCATTTGAAATTACCTTTTAATTATCAGTATTCCCTTGAAACTTAAGAACTGTTCAGCTTGATGGATTCATTCTGTCAGATCACCATCTAACCTTGGGAAGTTGATGCAGGTGTAATGAGTCTGGATTTTCCCACCATAGTTTGTAACCTTTGATTATTCTCATGTTTCATTTCCTTCGCTGGATCATCCTTGGTTCTCCAGACAGCCAAGTTTTGCATAATTGTAGAAAAACAGCTCCAAGCCTTTCCATCCTCTCAGCAATTATCATATTAACATTTTAGTTTGATGTTATCTTGGCATGTCCTGGTAAACCAGGGTCTGATACCAAATGATAGGACCAAGCTCTATCAGAAAATCTGCTCAAAGAAAAGGTTCACTTCCTCTGTGTTGAGACACTTTTCTTTTTCTCTTACTTTTTTTTTTCTTAGGAGATTTCAGTAGTGGGTTCTCTAATCATCAAGATGTTATTTAAAGAGGAAAGTTCTTTGAAATTCATAGAAACGCTCTACAATCAAGCTAATCACAACCTTAAAAAGATCTTAACAACTATAGACTCCTAAGTTATCTTACTATAGGTGTAGAAACAAAATAAAGAAATGAGATCTCTAAATTCAAATTTCACTCAAGGGTAATCACATGTGGATAGGCTAAGGAGAATAGCTTGAGCTCTTACAAATCACCCCGGTGTAGGACAGACCACCAAGAAGATAGCAGCAAGGTAGTTTTAAAAGGGACCTTGTAAGCTGTTGAAAAATTTGAGATAGCTGGGTTAACAGATGAAACGAAAAAGATACAAGAATGGATTCTTCTCAGAAATGAGATATTACACTAACTTGAGATTGTCGGGATGGGGTTTTTGGGAAAAAACATTAACACCCCAAAAGATATTAGAAGCAAACAAGTTGGGATCATTTTGATAAGAGGATTTGTGCTTCTCCAAAGGAAAGGATAGTAATGGATTTTGCATCCTCAAAGGAAATAAGGGTGATGGTAGGTGGGAACTTTTGAGAGAAGAAAATTTAACCCGCAAAAGAGAATAGGAAATTGTGTGACATTTTGGTAGATTTGGGATCATTTTGATAAGAGGATTTGTGCATCTCCAAAGGAAAGGATAGTAATGGATTTTGCATCCTCAAAGGAAATAAGGGTGATGGTAGGTGGGAACTTTTGAGAGAAGAAAATTTAACCCGCAAAAGAGAATAGGAAATTGTGTGACATTTTGGTAGATTCAGGCAATTTGATTATGAAGGGTTAGTTGGTCATTTGTGTAAATAAAATGACAAAAGTTTTTGGATCTTGATGCCAGGGTAACTTAAAAATAATATGATAAATGGAAGGGATAGATACAGATACTGAGAAACCAGGTATAGATGCGAATATGCAATAATATAGGGGGATAAATGCAGAAAGAGCCTTTATTTCCAACATCATTGCTAAAGGAACCTTTAGACTCCTCATCAATGTGGAGATCTCAAAATGATTGTGCCACGTCCCAAAATCTGGATCACATTGAAAGGCGAGCAATGCGAATCTCAAGGGCGGAACCTCAGGCTCCAATCCTTAGGAAGCAGCTAGGTCACTAACTCCCTTGCACAATAGGTGCGGTGGAGTTAGCTCACCTAGTTCAAAATACAGTGGAAGACTTAATACTAATAAAAACAGAGTTAACAAAAACTTTTCATCAATCAAGAGTGAATGTAACTGCGCTTCAATAAGACATAAACAACTGGCCAGATTAATAACAAATACCACCTATTGATATCTAATCAAAATAATCCATAAACAAAATCTGAAGGTTACAATCCAACTGGTAAACCCAACAGTCTAAGCAGAAGACCAACTAGTCTATACACTCTCTAAGTGCTACAGATCACACTGAAGACCACTGTCATCTCCTCTCATCATCTCAGAGCTGGATCACACGACTGACCTGAAAATATAAGCCCAATGAAGGGTTAGCTAGACAGCCAGTAGGTGCATGCTAACAACTAGCCCTCCATAAAAAAACTGTGCAATCAGCACATCATGTTATCAATCAACACATACTATCATTCAACCACATCATATCCATAGATATGCAACATGTCATCTCATACATAACATATCACATAGAACATATTATGACACACATAGCAGGTCATATTGCAGTTCTAAACAATATCATATCTCATGATAAATAATGCATTCATCATAGGTGTAAACATTGCATCGAGTGTCGTACATCTCGTACATCATCAATAGCATCTCAACCATGCTATTGTACACTCATGCTTGATTATCCATAACGGGACAATTACCACAGTTTCTCACAAACTGTGACCACATCTAATCCATTTCTAATGATATGCTCATGCAAACATAATACAAGATAAACAGGCACAATACATGACATCAGAGGTGCTCTTATTAGGTGAGTTGACTCAAATTCCTGTCACGGACTTATGGATACCCGCCGGACCAAAGACAATCTAACTTTCAGGTAAGGATCAAATGCCTCCTGTATCCCATTTTACACCGGCTGGATAAGACCGTCACCAATCTACGTGCGCAATATAGTTCTAGGGACTTGCAACCCACGGGTCACAATCTCCCAACCTATTTAAATCTTTTGGGACTCAAACCCACAGATCCCACTTAAGGTAAACCCAAACACAACCACCCTGATAAGCCACATGAAGTTGCCTAATTCACATTTCATTTCACTTCATTGTTAATAGATGGCCCAAATGTAGCTGACTATTCGTTACGTGACGAATTCGTACTACAAGGGTCACCTAACCTTAAACGAACTTAGTTACTGAAGCACTACTCAAAATCCGGTTATCACGTCTATTAACCCGTGACAACCCTATTCAAGGTTATCAAAACGCCTAGGCGAGCCCAGGCGATAGACATGGCCATCGCCTAGGCACTAGCCTAAGCGATTGGGTGCTCGCCTAGGCGACATTTTTTTTTAAAAGAGCTATAATAAATAAATGCTATATATATCATTTATAGAAATGGAATATGCCAATATTTGAAAAAGAATTTAATAGTTTTATAATTCAGAAGTAATAATTTCATAATTTAGACAGTTAGAAACATAATTAATAATTTTTTGATAAATGTAACATAATTAATAATTTTAGAACTCAGATCAGATATTTAAACTTAGAAATTAAATCCAAAAGACAGAATAAGCAAAAAAAAAAAAGCAGGGGCAGTCGGCAGTCGGCACTCGGCAATTGCAGAGTTGTCGGATTGCCGCAGCTTATATGAAAAAAAAAACAAAGAGAAGGGACAAGGTAGAGAGAGAGAGAGAGAGAGAGAGAGAGAGAGACTTGGTTTGTCTCGTGTTCAAGCTCTAGGGTTCAACTGTTGAACTTCAACTCATAGAGAGGCTTATTGTCTCTTGTAATGAAAACCTTTAAATCTTGAATTTAACTGGTTAAAAACAAAACATAACTTTAATTAATAAATTAGCTAGATTAAAATAATTAATAAATTGAAATATAAATTACAATTAATCAATTTTAAAACTTGGGCGATCACCCGACCAAATTAGGCGACCAGGCGGTCGCACAGGTTTCCAGGCGCTAGCCTATGCACACTCAACCTAGGCAGGCATCGCCTGGACCTCTGAAAAAAAGCTTGGTTGCCTAGGTGACCGCCTTAATAACACTGACCCAATTAGCTAAGGCTAATATCCAATAGTATGGCATATCTGATGTCCCTACCCATGTCCTTCACCCCATAATCCTAGGGTGATAGTCCACATATGCATGTCATTATAATATCACAGTTTATAATTCATGTCATTCATGCGCTTAACTCCATCATGCATTGTACTTACCTTGTACATGCATTGCGTTCACCAACATACATAGTCATAAGCATATATTATTGTAGCATCCTACCATGCTTCATGATTATCATAACAGATCACATCATATTCCATACCCACACACATCGCATAATCATCATTCACATTACATAGTTCAGCATTTAAGGATTATAATCAATCATAATTATAATTAATTTGCAATAAATCAAGCATTCAATCATAATGTAATCACACATATGTTTGGTATTCATGTGCACCCATATACACGTGTAAACTTTACAAGAGCAAAGGCACAAACCAACAAACAAACAAACAAAACCATAGAAATATAGGCTGTTTGGTTGACCGAGGGTAACCTTTGGTTAACCGAGCCTGTGCTTCGATTGGTCGAAGGCTTGCTTCAATCAACTGAGCACCTACAGGAACCAACTTAAATCTGGGTTGGACCTCGGTTGACTGAACACTAGCTTCAGTTGACCGAAGCTCCCTCCCATAGAAGCAGTCACTGGATTTGTGACCGAAGGGCCTTCGGTTAATCTTAGTCGAGCCCCGCCTTCGGTGGACTGAGCAGATGCTTCAGTTGACTGAGCAGAATAAACATCACTGTCAAAGTCCCTGGTTTTGTCACCGAAGGACTCATCGGTTGGTCTTCGGTCGACCGAAGGTCAACTTTGGTTGACCAAACCAACCTGTTCGGATGACTGAACAGCACCGAAACCCCGAATTTTCTGGGTTTGTGATTTGGCTTCCAAGTGGTCTATGGCCAACCCTAAGGCCTTTCAAAGCCACTCATTGTCCACACAATCCACATAACTCAACTCAACTCCAGATCTTCTACCCTATAAACCAAGCCAAACAATCAATCCTAAGTCCAATCTAGGGATTAAAAATCATTAGAAACCCGTAAAATACCACATGCTTCAAGTAATATTTGGAAAACCTTTTTACAAATTCGTTTTGACGATTGTAAAACCGCCTAGAACTTCTCTAACATATCAAACAATACTTCTATCAACAGAAAATTAAAGTAAGTGGTTTCCTCCATCTTAAAGCAGCAAAGCCTAATCATTCATAAACCCGTTTCCATTGTTTTCAATCATTTTGAAAGAAAGATAATGAAGTGAACTAGAGGTTAGGAAGACACCTACTTTAATCCAAATGCAAGCACAAGGAATCCACACGAATTTGATGAAGGAGATGAATAGATCCAAACTCCAAGCCTCCCAATCACCAAGCAACAATGAAGAACAAGAAGAGCAAACCCTAGGTATTTTCCTTTTCTCCCAAATTCTCTACTATGCTCACAACCAAACACTCCAAAGAATGAACCAAGAGAGAAAGAGTAAGTGAGGGCTTGCCCCACCTCTCTATTTATAGAGAAAAGCTTTGGTTCTTTGGTTCAACCACCGGTCCAAACATGGTCCGACCCTATAAACCACAGCAAAACCACAAAAACCAGCATCTCACTGAAAGCACCAAAAAGGATGCAGTGTATGCTCGCTCACACAAGCATACATGCACCCACACAAACATTCAGATAAAATAAGATCAAACCATTCAAATTCAAATCAAACAAGGTAGATCATCCTGCAATTTTATAACAAATAATATGATTCATAAATATCAAATAATATGTGTCACGTGTACAGTGAGTGTGTGCAGGCTCAGGCTAACCTATTAGGCGAGCTAATGCTAAAAATATTTGTTTAACCTTGGAAAATAACATTGCTAAAGATTTTCAAAATTTTTCTTTCTTGTTCTGATTTAATGTGTAGAGCCGCTATCAACCTTTTAAGCTGAAATAAATGTTGTATGAGATTCACTTTAATTCTTTGAAATCTATACAGGAAATTCAGGTGGACCGTTGATTGACTCATATGGTCATGTCATTGGAGTTAATACAGCTACTTTCACTCGCAAAGGTGAGGTAGTATATCTCCAGATTTCTTGTTGTAACCCCCCTTGTAACTTAGCAGCTAGGAAAGAAATTAAAAGATTAAAATAAAGAAGGCGAGGTAGTAAAAGTTGCTTGGCACACTCCTACAATCTCCAAAAAGAGAGAGAAGTCGTTTCAATGTATAACTAGGTCTTATTTGCTGAAGTAATGTTATCGCGAGCACATAGATATAGGTTCCATATGCTGGTGGTATAAAGGAGAACTATCCTTTGTGAATGTTAAGCAATTTATATTGCACTGTACTTGAGTTTTTTTTTTTTTAATTGTATTTTAATTTCTCTTAAAAGGAAGAGAGATCCATTGATTCACATATAATACTCCATGATTCTTCTATTTAAGGTTCCTCTTGTACCAAACTTGGGTCTAATATAGTTGATAGAAAAGGAAACGGGGGTGGGAAACAGTGCAACTAATAAAAATGATGATAAGCCTGCAAAGTTTCACAAAATGCAGGACAGGGAATACAAAAAAGAATTCTCATGGGAAAAAGTGAATGAAATTTCAGGTGAAATGGCACAGAGAACCATGGGCAGCAGTTGTTTTACTGGGAAATGCCATGCTCTTCTGCGCTTCTTCAATGTTTTCTATGTGCTTTGCTCACATTCTCGTGTTTTCATGCACATTTCCCGTGAAACGCCAATTCCAAAGGGGCAACACATTAAAAAGGAGAAAATAACATTTCTATGATTTCAACTCCATTTATATTAACAAGCAGGTTGTCAATGACATGAATGTTCCAAGAAAACACAAGAAGCCTAGAGATTTCATTTTTCTAAGTCTGATTGTTTCCATTTTCTTCTGTTACACAGGGACAGGGATATCCTCTGGTGTTAACTTTGCAGTACCAATTGACACTGTTGTGCAAATTGTACCTTACCTGATTGTGTATGGAACTCCTTATAGTAACAGGTATTGATCAATTTCATCAATTGGATCTAACAAAACTTCATTTAATCCTCATTTTATATCACTAGTGTAACATCATGGTAATGCAAAGATTATAAAAAATGCTCATGTATATGAACAGAGAAGCTTGAAGCCTGTATAAGATATACATATTTCTATATGAGCAGATAATCCTTTACTAAATCTATTAAAACATGAACCATTTGCATTAGTTATTTTTTATAGTGAGTTGGCCTCTTTCATAGATTTTGGGTGTGATAATTCCCACTTTGCCCCTATGTTTTTTGCTGTTCCAGAAATGATACCAAAATGGAGACGACGAAATTAGGAATTTTAGTATTTCTCATTTCTTGCTACTTAGGCTAGTGTGAAGAACACTGTTCTCTTCGTAATATGCTAATTCATATGCTTGAGCATTGAAGTAAAAAACTAAACTTGCAAGCGAAAAGAAAAAAAAACGAAAAATGTAACCTATAATTTACCAGAATCAACAAAGTTGAAGATTCTAATACCGACATTGTCATGAACTTATGGTGAAACTTAAAATTATATCCGAGAACGAAGGCTGAATCTTGAAGCATTGCATAGAAAATCCCTAAATGTTTGTTTTTTCATCATTTACTTTAAAATGTTTTGATGTTTGCTTCATTATTTACCATCACTACCCATATTTACTTGTAAATTTTTATGTCTATTTTGACATTTGGAAGGAGGAAGAAAAATAATTAAAAAATGGAAATTAAGGTGGGAAGAGAAAGAGGATGAGGAGAAAACTGAAGAAGAGGAGGAAACATAGGAATCAAACCTTTAGAGTTTTATTGTGTGTATA